>CAUYQG010065126.1:0-23466 GCA_963574415.1 Tarsius wallacei | reverse complement strand
TGTGGTTTTTGTTCTGACGTCTGTTGATATATTTAATTACATTTATTGTCTTACAAATGTTGAACCAGCCTTGCGTCCCAGGGATGAAGCCTCCTTTGTCATGATGGATGATTTTTTTTTTTTTTAGTTGGAGTCTCACTCTGTTGCCCAGACTGGAGTGCAGTGGCTGCTGCATAGCCTGTCCCGAGTGCAGCAGCCTCGACCTGCTGGGCTTTGGCAATCCTTCCGCCTCAGCCTTCCAAGTAGCTGGAACTACAGGCGCTCACTACCACGTCCAGCTAATTTTTTTGATTTATTATAGAGATGAGGTCTTCTCAAGTTGCCCAGGCGGGTCTTGAACCCGCGAGCTCAGGCAATTCACTCACCTTGGCCTCCCAAAACACGGGATTACAGGCTAAGCCACCAAGCCCGGCTGACGGATGATTTTTGAGATGTGTTGTTGAATCCGGTTTGCTAGGATCTTGCTGAGAATTTTAGCATCTATGTTCATCAAAGATATTGGCCTGTAGTTCTCTTTCTTTGTTGGGTCTTTACCTGGCTTGGGTATCAATGTGATGTTAGCTAAAGATAAGAATTTCTAATGATACAGGGAAGGACTTATGTTCTCATGCTAAGTGAAAAAAATCCAGGGCACAAAATCATATATATTGTATGATCTCAACCTATAAAAACTGTCTAGAAAAAAAACTGGATGGAGATATACATATATACATACACATGTATATACATATTTCTGGGCAGGGAATTATTAGGGATTCTTTTTTCTTGTCTTTTTTTAAAATATGGCTTTAAAATTATACATAACAGGAGTCAGCAAACTTTTTCCATAAAGGATCAGATAGCAAATATTTTCAGCTTTGGAAGCCATGCAGTCTGTCATATCTACTCAACTCTGCTGTTGCAGCATGAAAGCAACCAGAGACAATATATCAGCAGATGCGAATGGCTGTGTCCTAGGACAACTTTATTTACAGAAACAGGCAGTGGGCTGAATTTGTCTCATTACCAGCCACTGTTTTCCAGCCTCTGATATATTATGTTATAACCAGAAAAAAAGTGTTATTTAAGTAGGCATTCTTTGACTGGAAGATCTTGGTACTGTAATTAGTAGATCACAGTACAGGTACCTTGCATCACTAAACAAAACAAAAAATCATAAATTGGAGAATATAAGAATAAAAATTCTATACTGGATAGAGTACAAATTTCCCATACCTGTAATTAATACAAATTTTGTCTCTGTCTTCAAGTCTAATGTATTTTACTTATTAAGATTTTCTTTTGTCTTTTAATAAAGTTTTATAATATTTTAACAACCTCTCAGAAATCTATTATTTTAAAAACTGTCATGTAGGATGAACAGGAAAAGTAAATTTTTTATTTCTTTTTTTCTCCAGATTTTCTGAAGCCAAGGCCCTGGGAGAAAGTATAAATGAAGCAAGAAGTAAAATTGGTAAGCAGATGATGATCTGGTCACCTCTTTCACACGCCATTTTCCTGGGGGAAACCAGGCCATGACATGCCTCCAAATAGCCACGAAGCCTAGTTTGGGGAGAGCCTGCCAAGGAAGCTGCCCTGAGAGCCTTTCATTGGAAGTTTGTCGTCTCCCCCATCACCCATCAGGAAAAATGTTTTCTTCTGTCTAAAACTTGAACTTCTCATCCTCCTGCAAGCCTCAGCTCCAGCATCCCAATGAGATAGTTTTGCTTTTCCCTGGTGTTTTTTAGCGATAGCTCAGCTAGTCATAGCCACACAATTACAGTGATGTCATTTCATACTTTCAAGTACCATGAAACACGTTTACACCTCCCAAAGCTTATACTTAGCATTTTTGGCACAGATGTGCATTTTTTCAGCACCATTCAATAAGGCCCTGGGAGGACGAGAAGCAAAACTGATCCATTGCACCTTCCCGGATGCAGACTACAGAGTGGGGCTCCTCAACTCAGGTAGCATCCCTGCAAAGATGAGGTTAAGAAAAGAGGCAAACTCAATAAAATGGGCCTCAAATCCTTTTCATCCCATACTACAAGACACCACAGAGACCCATCTTCCAGGATTGGGGTAGCTTCACAGGGTCTCTGTACCTCTGTGCTGAGGAAGAGAGCTATTAACTGTTCACAGCTGGCTCCCTGGGACCTTCTTGTCCCCTTTACCCTCCACCTACAAGCGAGGATGAGTATGAGTATCTCCTTTAGCTTTTCCAACAGAACATTAAAAATCATGATAGGCTTGGCCAGGCACGGTGGTTCACATGTGTAATCCCAGCATTCTGGGAGGCTTGAGCCTAGGAGTTTGAGACCAGCCTAGGCAACATAGCAAGACCTCATCTCTACAAAAAAAATTGAAAAATTAGCTGGGTGTGGTGGTGTGCACCTGTAGTTCCAGCTGCTCAGAGGCTAAGGCAGGAGGATCACCTAACCCCAGGAGGTTGAGGCTGCAGTAAGCTATATCTGCCTAGGAGACAGAGCGAGAATTCAATGCAAAAATTTTTAAAAGGCCAGGCATGGTGGCTCACATCTATAATCTTAGCACTTTGGGAGGCTGAGGTGGGAGGATCACTTGAGACCAGGAGTTCGAGACCAGCCTGGACAACCAGCATAGCAAGACCTCATCTCTAAAACAAGCAAACAAATCTTGATGGCCTCAGGTTATCTCAGTCAGGGAAACAGGAACCCCAAGGTCCTTCTGTGACCTGAGGCAGAAAGGGCTGAAGCTGCCAGACCCTGGGCCATGCCCAGCAACTACCCCTAGAATCCTTGTGTCTCAGGAGTTCTCAACCAGATTCCAGGATCTTGGATCTATTTTCACCTACCTCTAACTGAAATTTAGCACCACCTTCAATGATGAATGCAGGCAGCAGACCCCAGTAGACTAGCAGCCCCTGCCACCAGTGGAAATCATAAACATTTTTATATCACATCACAGTGTAGCCGAAAATGTAAAATATCTTTTATGCTCATCAGAACACACAGTAGTTATTAGACTCACAATTAGATCCTATTATTTAATGTATTTATATTTATATAAAAAATACATAGATATTTCTATGTATATCGCAAAAGTTCTTAAATTTTAATAACTTTTGATATAATTTGTTTCTCTTAAGAGTCTGTGTGTTTTACTTTATGAACCTAAAATCATTATTCTGAGAGGGGATTATAATGTCATCAGACTGCCAGAAGATCTCTGGCACCAAAAAAAAAAAAAAATTACAAACTCCTTTCTTGGCCTAGATTCCTGAATATCCTAAAACTGCATGGGAAAAAAAAGCTGGGAGTTAGGAGTGTGTACATTTTTGTGGAGACAATATTCATAGCTTTTATCTGATTCTCAAAGGGTTCAGTGATCCAAACCCTTAAGGAGATTTAATTCTAGGCTGATGCCCCATCAAGATTGCCAGGATTTCAGCTAGGAAAGCAGACACCCTGCTAAGGGGCAGTACAGTCCCCCAGGGATAGCAGGGTGGTGACAGCCTACCTGACTTGAGTCACCTGGAAGGAAGGGGAGGAAGGGAAGAAAGGGGAAGCAGATTTCAGTGGATTCAGAGCTGATTTATCCGCTACAGGGAGCAGCCCATCATTATGGCATTTCAGGCACCAGGTTACGGTTAAGGAGGTATAAGGTAGAACTTGCATGCATATTCTAAATTTCCAAGGCAATTCCAAGGCAACCTGAAGGAAACTGGTTTCCGGAAATGTGTGGCATTGCTGAATTCATTTTTCCTAGGGAGAAATTGAATCAAATGGAATTTGCAGTCCCCAAGAAGTCCTTTGGTGACTCTAGGAGTCAAGAGGCAGGAGCGTGGCATGGATATACCATGTATGCGTGGGATAGTGACTCAGTTCCACTCCCAGGCTGTGCCACATCCTGCCTTCAGACCCCAAGGCAGGATAAGGATGTCAAGGAGTGCACACGTAATTGGCCTGCAGAGGGGAAACAAAAGCCGTATTTGTGAATTACAAATTGGCCAACCACATGTTTAAAGTTCAGACTGCCACTGTCTCCTCAGTGAATTTGTTTTTTCTCTGACATCGTGATCTACAGCTGCCTCTTGAGTCTCATTCTCAAAAATCCCTGAAGGCTGTCAGTTCAGTGGTGACCATATAATATCTACTTTTTCCACAGCACGATCAACTTCCACATTATTTTCTTTACTGGTAAGAAGCCAACCCAATTAGGTAGACACAAACTCTTTTTGTCCTAGACACTATTTGCATCAATCCCAATGTGGAACAAGCTAAAATCAAAAGTGGAAGGAATAACCAACTTAGAATCTCCCAGAAAAATAATAGGAACTTTGTTTCTGTGGGAGAGCCATTTTCATTGTAATTCCCTATCTCGTACACGAGAGCACTAGGCTGCCTTTCATCACATGGACTTTGTTTTGAACATGTTTACATGCACCCTGCTTCCATCCATCATGTCTCTGGACATGCCTTTAAGCCCAAACTGAGAAAAGAAGTAGACTGCTTTAGAATCAGTGCCATGAACCAGGCATTTTTTCACTCACTAGGATTCTGGCATTAAGTTTTCGACATCAGTGTTCTGTCACTGGCAGCATTGTCTTTGGCAACAAAGGACAACGAATGGCCATTCATTGGCATAAGGCCCACTCCTGGACCAGTCCAGGAATGAACTACTTTGGAGACAGGTGAAAGAGTTTGACTGACACTTCTTGGCACCTTGTCATCCCTCCACACGCCTCTTCAGGCCCAAATGAAAACTCGCACTAAAGGTTTTCCCTAGTAAAACACTCAGCGAGTCATTAAAAAAATCATAGGGAATGTAATAGACGAAGCTGTTATTGAAAGACAAAGAAAAAAACAAACACTAGAAAAGCTAGCAAAACATTCTGGAAGTTTTCTTTCCCCATTCAAAGGACACCAACCCATCATTTGACCAATAAATACCCTTTCCAAAAATGTTTATCTTATACATCTGGAATTTGGGTTAATAGTTTCTGATAGCTGAATTCCCGTCGGCAGAATAAATAGGACACTTTTTGCTCTTTGTCAGTTGTGTGCGTGTTCTGTACTTAATCTTCATTTGAAGTTCTCTTTGGGGCCTACTTCCTGCATGTTGGTTTCTTGTATCTTATCCTAGAGTAGGGAAAAGAGAGCAGACAGGTTGTTTTGCTGGAATATGATGACCTGGAGCAAGTATATTCTTTTGGTAGTATGTGTTGCCAGCTCCAAATAATAAGGACAACAACAACAGCAGCCTCTACCATTTATTGAGCACATAATCTGTGAGTGGGGGGTGAGAACTTGATCTGCGTTATCTATCTTAATCCTCACAGGAAAGAGACATGACCTGTAAGGTGGGTTTTGCTGTATGTCATAGATTCTAAGGCACATAGTTTTTCACTCTTAACACCTGTGCCATCAGGATGCATTTAACTATCCCATTCGACCTTTTTTTTTCACATTTTAAAAACCTCTGAATGGAGGATTGGTCTTATGTATTATGTAGTCTTAGAGTCTGTGAAATATGGTATTTTTATTATTTTACAGATTTTTTTAAATGGAAGTTAAAGTGGCCAATATAGAATTAAAATCAATTTCTGTCAAACTCCTAAACATTTAAATACTATATACTATCTCCACAAGTTCAGATTTTCCTAATTTTGACATTATCGTCTGAGTTTAAATTTTCACTCAGCTGTTATTCATTTTTCCTGAATCTTTAACCTTTATCCTATAAGCGAGGCCCAACAAAAGGCTCAAACTAGACCCCAGTTAGGGGCCTCTTTGAGCAGAGCCCAAGAAATTAAAAAGATCTTTGTAGCATGATTAATGACAAGTCACCTTTGACATTTTGGGCCCAGAGTGGGCACAGGCGAGGCTAAAGCCCAGTCTGCCCTTGCCCCTCCATCCCTTGTGCCTCAGCTCAGGCTTGTATCTTTCCGTAGGAGGATGCATCTTTTGCTGGTTTGCACGGCGGTGCCCTATGGGCTAGAAGCAGTCACAGCAAGATTCAATGTCCCACACAGGTTTCAACAATCATTTTTAGTGGTTTGAGGACAGACTTGCAGGGTTGTATTTTCAAGCTCTATTGAATTCCAACTGAGTGAGTTTACTGATGCTTCAGAAAACACAAGAGAACTCAAAGCATAAACTTAGTGAGGTTTAGTAGGAATCAGTGTACTGAGGTATTTATGCATAAGTACCAAAACCAGCACGAACAAGGACTAGAGAAGGTTTGGTTAAGGACAGGCATAGAATTCATCAGCAGCTGAAAAATACAAATGTGTCACCATAAAGTAAAAACCAAAATGAAACAAAAAACGATATTCTCAAACGTAGAAATGCAAAAGCCAAGATGTCATCCTTTCCCTGGCCCAGCATTTCCACGCCTATGTTGCATTTCCTCGGTGACTTCCATTCTTATGGGAAGAGAGATGGTTCAGAGAACAGCAGCTAAAGTCGTGATTACAAAGTCACAAAGGAATTTTTGCTTTTATTAAGTGATTCACTGCATATTTATTTTAAGTCAACGAGCCTTGTTTTTGTTTTTTATTTTTTGTTTTCGAGTTGAAGTCTCACTCTGTCACCCAGGCTAGAGTGCAGTGTGGCACGCTCATGACTACCGCAGTCTCTACTGCTGGGCTCAGGTGATCCTTCCACCTCAACCTTCCAAGTAGCTGGAACTACAGGTGCACACCACCACACCTGGCTAATTTTTTGATTCATTGTAGAGACAAGGTCTCACCAAGTTGCCTAGGCTGATCTCAAACCCCTGGACTCAGGCAAATCCTCTCGCCTCAGCTTGCCAAAATGCTGGAATTACAGGCTTGAACCATCATGCTCGGCCTAATGCATTATTTAGTTTGATTTTTTAGTTACATTTATCAAAAGTATTCAATTAATTTACACCCAGTTTACACTGGCCAAGGTGTCTGACTATAAGAATAAGAGAATGTAATGGGAAAGTCTAAGAAGTATGGCTGGCTTCACATGCATCTCCCCTCCCCTCCCTTGTCCTCCCCTCCCCTCCCTTTCGCTCCCTTTCCTTCCCCTCCCCTCCCCTCTCCTCTTCTTTTCCTCCATATCTCAATTCTGCTTGACTAAGTTGTCTGACAACCTCTCCCCATTTAGAGGCAAGATGCCCCAGAAGCTCCCAGTTCCAGTCTGTAGTGTTCATAATTCTAATAAAAGAGCTCTTTCCCAACATCAGTAGCAAAAGTGTTGGGAGGGGACAATAATCAGCCTAGCTGACACCATCTGCCCATCTCTGAGCCAGTGCCTACATCCAAGGAAATGAAACACTCTTATTGACTAGGCCTAAATCATGTGCCCACACCTCAGCTAGGTGCTTAGCCTATCTGTAGCACATGAACTGAATGAGATTTTTAAGGAATAGAGGAGATATCTTTCTCCTAAAGGAAGAAATGGGCATGCAAAAATTATGCTCTCTACAGACCTTACAGAAATGTATCTACAGCCTCAAATGAAAGACATCAGTAAGGGAATGGGCAGTAGTTCTTATAAGAAAAGATTATAGACTTATTTATCCTGGAAAAAGAAGAAAGCTGTGAATAGGGAACTTAAAAATTGGTTTTAGTTATAGGTGCTTCTGCTATAGTTAAGTAGCAAAATGACATGCTAAAAAACAGGGATTGTAAGAAACTTAAGATTGGGGAAGACCCTTCAAAATCCATGCTACTTTATAACTAGAACACTAACAAAACCAGTTACAGTCCTAATAAAAATAAGGACATAAATAGACATGTTAAATTCCTCATACATAAGGAATATGTTTTTCCAAAATGATGTCATGATAGAAAAGGGTTTAAGGAAGAACGGAGGCTGCTGAGTTATGGAAACAGGAACAACATACATAGAGATGGGAAGAGCAGCACAAGCCCTTCTAAGAGACAGCACACGGCCACGCTGGACCATGAAGGGGAATGTGGGAGAAGGGGCCTGGGCTTCAAGCCTGCATTTCTGCTTTGCTTCCTGGGCACAGCTGTGCTAGCTTTATTTGTATTCAGCTGCTTTTTCTTTGTGATGCAAAACTTTAACTTACTAGGAAAAAAACCAGCATGAACAAATGTGACTGCTGTGCCATCACTTCCCTGTTAGCCAATTGCATATGAGGAAATTCCTGTTTAAAAAAAAAAAAACATAGTTGGGCTGGGCATGGTGGCTAATGCCTACCAGCATTTTGGGAAGCCAAGGTGAGACACCTGAGCCCAGGACTAGCCTGGGCAACATGACAAGACCTCATCTCTATAATGAATCAAAAAATTAGCCAGGCTTGGTGGCACGCACCTGTAGTCCCAGCTACTTGGAAGGCTGAGGCAGAAGGATAGCCTGAGCCCAGCAGGTTGAAGCTGCGGTGGCCGTGATCGTGCTACTGCACTCCAGCCTGGGCAACAGAGTGAGACTCTAACTCAGAAGGAAAGAAAAGAGGAAGGAAGGAAGGAAGGAAGGAAAGAAAGAAAGAAATATAGTTTTAAGAGAACTGACTTCTATTACTTGACATTATACAGACAGACCTTTAGATAGTGAGTGAGCTTTAGAGAGACTCAAAAAAGAGAGACTCAATTGTATTGAAAATACATCTGGTCATGTGAAAGAATATTTTGTCAAGAAGGTAATTAAATGGATAGAGATCCTGGGAATCATGAAAAGCAAGACCGAAAAGCAGTTTTCTGAGGTGACTCAGGGTATCTAGAGACAAAAAGAGCAGAGATGACTTCTTAAGGTCTCTCTGTAACAGTTCAGGTGTCACTGAAATTGCAGAATGTTCCAAGACATGCAGTTATCTGAGTAATGGCCCATAACCAGTATGACTGATGTCTTCATGAAACTGGATTGAATGTTTTGTCATAGTTTGGAGATCAAACCAAAAAAAAAAAAAAAAGATTTGATGCAAGTTGAAGGAGTACGTTCACTGACAGGAAGGAACACTAATAATTGTCATGTATAGAGAAGGAAGCAACGATTTGGTTGGAATGTCAGCGAAGAAGATGGATGGCTGTCTCCCAAGAGTCCTGACAGAGGAGTCTTGCCTTCATGCGTGAATCAAGGTCCAGGACCTGGCCTCAGCTGAGAGGACCCAGGAAGGCTGACCCATGCCGATCAAATGCACTGTAAACCAGAGAGGCAATTTATTAGTTTACCATAGTGGATGCTCTTTTATAGACAGGAACTCTTGAACCACATCCATCCAGAAAACCTCCGCCCAGGAAACAAACTAGATTCGTTGTTGAAAGACTGATACCTGGGCATCTTCAGGCACAGAGGGAATCAAAACAAAGATAAGTGAAGAGTTTTGAGACATAGGTTCTCGTCATCATGGTGAAACCTCACAAGGTGTCCATTGCCCACAGTAGTGAACATCCCTGTAGCAATTACAGGCCCTGGTCCAGTCTACCTTCTCTGGACGGTGCTCATTCACTATTGCCAACCTGACTCACCTATTCTTCAGGCTGACCAGCCCCTTCTGAGCACAGCACCCCTTTCTCCAGACAAGATAAAGCAATATTTGTTAGGTTTTTTCTTGCTAAACCATAATTATGTCCCACTCCTACCTCCCAAAGATGAACCCCAAGTTACCTTGAATATTAAATTGGGTCATAGCAGCAGTCACTTTTAGTTTGACTCTTGATTTTCAGAAATAGAAACCCAGTCGAGCTAGCTCGGACCTAGGATACATGGGGGTGATGACAAGAATTTCAGCAAAATACAATAATAAAATCTGGGGCCCCACCAAGCTGGAATGAGAGCCAGAGCCAGGACCTGGGGAGCCATCAGGAACCAGGGTGGCTCCAGAGCCTGGTGCTCTCTCTCCATGCCTCCCTCAGAGCCTCTTGCTACTTCTGTGCATGTCTGCTGTTGCAACCAGCTGGCCCTGCTGACCACAGCTCCTGCTTTCTCATGGCTTCAGTCCCAGCTGTCCCTGAAAATATTCTTTAATATGTTGTCCCTGAGGCTAATGAGCTAATTATTTGCTTACTTCTTAGCTCAAAGGTATGAAAAAGATAATTTGACTGGTCCAATTTATGTTTTCTAGACCTTCAAGACAATAGTCACTGGCAGGTTTAAGAATGTGCCTCTTTGGGGTCAGAATCCCACCCCTGATCCAAGTAGCTATGCCCAGGGAAGAAGAGAGGATTTGTGTGTCAGAAAGTGAACACCTAGGCAGCAAAAGGAGCAGATTTCTCTTTTAAAAAGAGGATGAGTAGGACAGGCACAATGATTGACATGTAGTATCTTCTCAGTTGTATCTCATGGAGAGCTGCATGAAGATTTTTTGCAAGTTCAACTCTATAAGGTGACATTAATTCTTAATTTCAAGCTCATCATCACCACTTTGTTTACCAATAATAATAGTGACTAGCCTCTGTAAGGTGCAGTATTATTTTCATATGGTCAAATTTGTTAACCTTTTCTTTTGTGACTTCCTCCATTGCTTTCATACTTAGAAATGGTCATCATAACAATAATATTGGTGGGCTGTTCATTGCCAAGTATCTGTTTAATACTTTCCTAAATTTACTTGTAGAGTTTTTTTATTGTTCCATTTTTCACACTCAACTCACTAAGGATTTATTGTAGAATATGGTCTATATAAGCTGAGGCTCTAAGTTGAATCTTTTTGCAACTAACCAATTTTCCCAACACCTATTTCATTTTAATGAAATGCCTTAAAATAAAATTTCTTCCCCTTATAGCAGAGACATTTCAGATTTTAGAAGGCAGTTGATGCATTCTAAATCTCATCGTTGCAGTAATGTACGTTCTTGACATGATGATTTTCATTCAAGTATTTCAAAAATAACTTCACCAGCAGATGCTATTATATAGATATCAGAATAACCCTGCAGAAAAGTGGCAGCTTTATTTAAACCAGGAAGCTTGTGAATGTAGAGCCACAGGGACATATCTGTAAGTGGGTAGTCCCTCCAGGCTGAGGGCCCTTGCCCCCTCTCTCAAGAGAAGGAGACTGTCTTTAAATACACCAGCAGGAACTGGGCTTAACTGACTCATTTGCCAAGGGCAGATAGTTGGTAATATGTTGTTTCACTTCTTAAGGAGAAAAGTGTGTTTTATTATCATATCGTTTGGAAGGGTGAACAGTTACGGCTGGGATAGGAGTGGGGTGGAGGCTTTGCCAGTGATGCTGAGCAGGGAATAGCTGTAAACAGCAGAGGGCTTGCTGTGTCTACTGTTGACCACTCTGTAAACATGGATGAGTCCCTACTGAAATTCACTGAGAGTGTTTAAAAACAGAGAACACACAAGGATGGGACCAGCCCTCTCCTGGCAGCGACCATTCCGCTCAGGGTGGAGACAGCCTTGGTTTGGTGCTGGCTTCATGTGGTAACATGATCCTGTGGGTCAGACCATCTCCCTAACACACAGTCTGCACCAGAACTTATTTAAGCCAGCCTAAAAATATGCATGCGGCAAGCTATGTTCATTAAAGCCGAGGGCAGAATGAAACACCATGCAAAGACACTTGTTCATTCCTAGGGACTCAGCAGTCCCCTTCCGGCAGGTAGATGTCTGCTATTTGGGCAATACTTGAAAAGCAGAAATGCTCCCAAGCACACCTAGGCTGCATCACTAATCAGGCACCTCAAGAACAAACGCCCAGCCCAGGCAGTTTGTGTGGGGAAAATAGTAACAGCAGAACCCTGGCAGCTGCCTGAACAAGGCTGAAAGGGTGGCCAGGGCGGGACAACTAGATGGAGTGCCATGGGGACTTCCCAAAGGCTGGTGTCAATGCTTGGACAGAGCTGGGATTACCTGGAAGGACAGAGAGTAAACAGAGTAGCCTGTGGCCTTGGGTATCTAAGCACAGACTATAGGCCAGCAAGAGTCAAAGAGGTAGAGTCTCTACCATAATAGTTAACTTCGATAGAGATATTATTATTGTGCCCTTATTACAGATGAAAAAACTGGGACTTAGGGAGATTACCTAATAATTCACAAATAGTAAGGAGTGAAGCTGGTACTAGAACCCTGTTTCTGTTTCCTCCCAGGAAGACAATAAAGGAAGGAGGCAGAGGGGTTGACGGGAGGTGGAGTAGGACTCAAGGAGGACGAGCCTTCTTTTCTAGGGTCACTCCCCTGAACTGGAGTTTAGAAAGTCATGGATTCTTTAAGGTAGTGACTTCTGTCTCTTTTTAATTGCAGAAGTGATTCATGGGTATATTTTGCCTTAGTTCAAACAATACATTAATACACAAATCAAAATGTAAAAGCCCCTTCATTTCCTCTCCCCTAGTACCAACCATGCCCCCACCCCAGAGGGAAGTAGGCACTTTCAACAATTTGATGTATCTCCTTTTATCCTATTCTGTGCATTTGTAGATAGAAGGATAAGTAGGTAGGTAGGTAGGTGGATAGATAGGTAAGTAGGTAGACAGACAGGTAAATGGGTATGTAGATAAGTGGGTAGGTAGATACATACAAGGGGGGAGCCCCCCAAAAAACAAAATTATCTTTTAGAGAATGGGTCTCTTGTGGTACAGGCTTCCCCCGCTAGATACTAAGTCAGTGTTTTAGGAACGCATCAGCATCAGTGTACCAGTTAGCTTTGTTGTGAGGCTATGTTCAATTTCAATGAAATTTATTTTGGAGATTCTTTCAACCCCTTTTCCCATTTCATGATGGATGATTTACGAACCCACCTGCCCATACTGTGCTGAGTGTTCAGTCATTTTTGACCAAAAATGGCATGACCCCCATGCGCCACCCTCCTTATTCACCTGCTCTCACCCTAGCAACTTTTTTTTGTTTCCCCGAATGAAAAAAACCTTCAAAGGGAAACGTTTTGCTAATGTAGAAGAGGTGAAACAAAAAACGGCAGACGCACTAAAGGGCATCAAAATTGACAGGTTCAAAAACTATTTTGAGCAGTGAAAAAAGCATCTTGATAGGTATATTGCATCAAACAGAAAGTACTTTGAAGGTGACTGAAGTTTAAAATTTAAGAATAAATATACATTTTTAAATAAATTCCTGGGTTTTTTGGGTCCCCCTCCCATGCATACAAAGGTATCTTGCTATAAATGGGACCATAATGTACATGTTATTCTGCACCTTGCTCTTCTCATTTAACGACGAGTATGGGTATGTTGCTCACCATTTTTGGTGAGGAATAAACTATTTAACTACTCATTTGTGACAGACATTTCACCCTTTTTCCCCAATTTTTTGTTTTCTATTACAAACAATGCATGCATTTTTGTGTACAAATGTGAATGTTTCTTTTGGAAAGATGCCTAGAAGAATTGGGAGGAGCAACAGGGTATGTGTGTTTCTAATTTTCATCACCAATTGCCTTCTCAGAGGATTTCATTAGTTTATATTCCCATCAGTGTGTGACAGTACTCTTTTCCCTGTGTTTTTGCTTGTATATGATAATATCAGCCATTTTAGCTTTTGTCAGTTAGAGAGTAAAAAAATGGTAATTCATTATTGCTTTAATTTGCATTTCCCTAACAGCTGGTGAAACTGAGTGCTTTTTCATGTATCTTATATTTTTTGCCCATTGGTTAGTTGAATCTCTCTTTTTGATTTGTAGGAGCTCTTTGTGTCCTCTGGATATTGGGCCTTTGTCTATGGAAAATGTAGCAGATGTCTTCTTCTGTCTATTACTTGTTTTAATTTTCTCCTAAGATTTTTGGAAGGACCCTAGGACAGTTTATTTTCTCTAATTTTCAAGTTGTCCAAAGTTGGGAGTTATTGCCCACACTACACCATAACACTGCCCCAAGGAAGTAACCTTGGTCACACTGCACAGATTGTCACTGAAATATGTACAGGTCAAACCTGGAGATGTGATTTCAGGTCATTTGTCTTATAACCACTAGTCACTACACAAATAAAAGACTTTTGCATACAAATGGTTAAACCTTTAGCCAGACCACAAGCCTGATGATTTTACTGCTGAAAATGTATGTTTTATAATGAGGTAAAGACTGATTTCATTAATTTAATCTTTATTGAAGACATCACTAATAATGCCTGCATATTTTAAAAATGTAATTGTGTTTTGCAAAACAACTTATTAACACATGTTGGAGATGATGCTGAAGCCTAGAAAAACATCCTAATAAATAACTGGAATGTAGCAGAACCTAGCAACTCATTAGCAAATACTAGGGTCCTTGGGTACTCCCTTTTGTTGGAAGACAAAAACAAATAATTAAGGAATGACTACAGGAATGAATCATGTACCAAATAAGTGTAATAGGCAAGAAGACGTCAAGGGACGACTTAATAGGCAAGGGACATCAAAGACATACATTTTATTAATTGCCTGCACCAGTAATCTAAAGCAGAACCAGGTCTGTTTTTGAAGGTTAAGAAATTATGTATTCCTTGAAGTAAATACTACAATCTTGTAAAAAGAACATCCAAGAGAAGAGTTGCAAAGGGTTTAGCTTCACCCCACCCCCAGTGAGATACCTAGAACAAAATCTTTGCTAACTCCTGTAAGAGAGGGGACACCATGATGTGAAAAAGCCTCCAGCACCTAGGTGGCCAGATGCCATAGCCATTGCGGGCAGAGGTGAATTGGGAAAAGCCCTTGGTCTAGCAGTCACTAACTAGAAAGTGACTGTGCCTTCCTAGGCAGTTCACAACAAGACAATAATGACAATATATTGATGCTGTTGTCACTGTGGGGGGAGAGGAAGAATTGCACAGGAAGGACTTCAGAGTCAGGATGGACTCAAACTGCTGCCATTGTTCAACTGCTAAAGAAAAATCCAAGGACACTAATTTCAAACGAGGGGAAGCCATTGATGGGAAAGGTTTGTGGTGAGAGAAATAGGAGATTTGGCAGCAGTCTGCCACCTTGGAGTTGGCCACTTTTAAATTAGAATTCTGGGTAATGAGTAGTGAAGACTGCATTATAAAGATGAAGCCACAGCTCCGGTGGAATCTCTTTCCTCCTCACCCTCACTCAGAAACCTCTGAGTTCTACCCAACACCAAATAAAAATGTTCATACCCCTTAACCTAGCATTATGGATTTTTTTTCTTCTTTCCTTGATGTAACATGCATATGCTCATATGGGGGATTGGCTTGCTTGTCTTACAAAAAAAATGATAAAAACAATCCTATTATGTAAATGTCTCTACATCCTGCTTTTCATTCATATAATTTAGAATGACAAAAGACATCATCTGCATACAATAACTGTGGCCACACATCACCCAAGTGTAGGCTGTTAGAATTTCTGTAACATGAATCTGATGGAGGCAGGTCTACAGTAATCTAGAGGCAAGAGCAGAAAGGCAGGTAATGGGAGAGTTCAGGATTTGAGAACTAGCCTGGTGAGTGAATCAGAGGATCACATAGGCACAAATGTCTGAGATTGGAGAAGAAATTATGTACAGTATAGACAGAATAGGCTAGTGAACTGGGTGAAGGAGAAAAATTAAGTTGCCCATATGATGAGAAAGGAAAGTGAAGTAAATATTATGTATAAGGCTTTTCAGTTCTACCTGTAAAAGTGGCCAAGAATATGGACATATACTTGTAATAAAAAAACCAATGTGAGGGTCTGGATTTGGCAAGGTAGAATAATCATACTCCATCCTGTTTCTCTCACCGAAGGCAACTCTAAACTCTGGACAGAATGCACGGAGCAGCAATTTGAGAACTCTGAAAAGTAAATAGTAGCGGGCAGCTTAGGGAAAGAGTCCAGCATTTGAAGTACCACCAAATTGGCACCCCCAAGAAATCCTCTGGTGGCAATGACAGCAACAGCAGCCAAACAGAAACCTAAAACTCTGATGGAAGGGACTCCTTTCTCTGACCACAGAAGATATGGTACCAAAAACATGAAAGAGACTTCACTGCTTTTTCTTTTCTATGTCCTTCCACCACTTGACCCCAGATACTGACACAGTCATCGAAGCTACATGGCAGGATAGAAAAACTAAAGCTCTGACTTTCTGTTGAGAGGTCTAAGAGTGGGGCCTCAGAGAGTCAGACTGTCAAGGAGGGAGGAGGAGGGAGATCAAGATAGTAATTTCCTTCAGCTGTTTATATAAATTCCTGGACTCAATTTGGAGTTGTGCGTGCACAGATCTAAAGAGAATGCCATCAGCTTGAAGAACTGAGCTCTGAGGTAGACCAATACTCAGGTCTCAGACTGTTCATTGGGCCGTACACACATGGGACAAATCGGAAGGGCACTGCAAAGCCTTTGAAAACAGAATTGACTTTGAAATCACAACATAAAGAAGGCTTATTGGAATTTATGACCTGGACCTAACCAGGCTGATTGTCTGCTTAAACAAACCAAGAAAAAGAAATTAGTAGTCCTTTTAGGATTTAAATAAGACACTGGCAATGTTCAGGATGTGATCCAAAATTACTTGGCATAAAAATAAAACGAGAAATATCAAATACCCCGATTTGAACTTTACTCATTGTATACAGGTATCAAAATACCACATGTAGTCCCAAAATAGGTAAACTATTATATATCAATCACATTTTTAAATTTAAAAATAAATACATACAATAGTCCTTAACATACCAGCTAAAAGGCAGAAATTGGCAGAATGTAATTTTTTAAAATCCCAACCATATTCTGTTTATAAAATCCCTATATTAAATATAATAATATAGGTAGATTAAAGTAAAAGGATGGAAAAAGATTCATCATTCAAACATTAATCAAAGGAAATCTGGAATGATTTTGTTTAATATCAGATAAAGTAGACCCAGAACAAGGAAAATACTGAAGATAAAAAGGAACGTGACATAATGATAAAAAGGGTAATTCACCAAGAAGGCCTAACCACCCTAAATATGTATGCAGTTAATAACAGAACTTCCAAATACATGAAGCAAAAACTGATATAACTAAAAGGAGAATTATTGAGTTATAATTCGGAAATTATACAATTCACCCATTTATAAAATACTCCAATTATAGAGACTTCAAAATTTCCTTCTCAGTAATAGAACAAGTAGAAATAAAGTTAATAAGTTTATAGAAGAACTGAACGACACAATCAACCAACTGAACCGAATTGGCATTTATAGGACATTCTACCCTGAAATAGCAGAATATCCATTGTTTTCAGACACATATGAAGCATCCACCAAGACATACCATATTCTAGGTCATAAAACAAACAACAAATTTTTTAAAATTGACATAATCCCCAGCCCGGGCAACTTAGTGAGACCTAGTCTCTATAATAAATAAAAAGTTAGCCGGGCATGGTAGCATGCGCCTGTAGTTCCAGCTACTTGAAGGCTGAGGCGGAAGGATTGCCGGAGCCCAGCAGATCGACACTGGGGTGGCTGTGAGTGTGCCACTGCACTCTAGCCTGGGTGACAGAGTGAGACTCCAACTCAAAAACAAAACAAAACAAAACAAAACAAAAAAACCAGAAATAATCCAAAGTATGTTATCTGACAATAACAGAATCCAACTAGCAATCAGTAATAGAAAGATCATGGAAAATTTACAAACACTCAGAAGTTAAACAACACATTTCCAGATAACCTATGAGTCAAAAATAGAATCTCAAGAAAAACTAAAGATATTTAAACTGTGGGAAAATAGAAAATAAAATGCATCAAAATGTAAGGGTTGCAATTGTGAAACAGTACTTTGAGGAAAATTTATAGCAGTCAACACTTATATTAGCAAAGAAAAAAGATCTAATCAACAAGCTTAGCCTCCATCTTAAGAAACTTAAAAATGATGAGCAAAATAATTCCAAATCAAGCAGAAGGAACAAAATAATAAAGATAAGCACAAAATTTAATAAAACTGAAAAAAGAAAATCAATGAAGCTAAAACTGATTATTTGAAAAAATTGATAACATTAACATCTAGCCAGGTTGACAAAGAAATAAAGAGAGAAGACACAAATAACCAATATAAGGAATGAAAGAAGGGATATTACTGCAGACATTGAAAGGATAAGGGAATATCATGAACAGTCTATAAAAATTTGACAGTTTAGGTAAAAATGGACAAAATCCTTGAAAGCCACAAACTACCAAAACTAACTCAAGAAGAAATAGATAACCTGAATGGTTCTAAATCTATTAAAGAAATTTGATTCATACTTAAAAGTCTCCCAGAAAAAGAAATTCCAAGGGTTGGATGGTTTCACTGTGGTATTCTACCAAACATTTAAAAAAGAAATAACACCAATTATACATAATCTCTTCCAGAAAATGAAAGAGGGAATACCTCCCAAATCAGTTTTTGAAGCCAGTATTAATCCTGATCTCAAACCAAAGACATCAAAAGAAAACTATAGACTAATATTCCCCCTAAACATACATACAAAAATACTAACATATTGAATACAAAAATATATTTTTTGAAATGCACCATGACTAAGTGAGATTTGTCTCAGAAATACAATTCTGGTTCAGTATTCAAAAATTAATCACTATAATCTACCATGCTAACAGACTAAGGAAGAAAAACCTCATGGCCATATCAAATGATGCAGGGAAATATTTGATCACTAAAAAATCCAGAAAAAGTAAAGAAGAACATCCTCAACCTGAGGAAGGTCATCCATTAAAAACTTACAGCTAACGTCACACTTAATGGTGAATGACTCAATGCTTTTCCTCTGAGATCAGCAGCCAGACAAGGCTGTCAACTGTCACCACTCCTATTTACACAGTACTGAAAGTCCTGGACAGTGCAATTAAGCAAGAAAATATATAAAAGTCATAGAATTAGAACAAAGTAGTAAAGCTATCTCAATTCACACAAGACATATTTGTCTACTTAGATAATTTCAAGAATCAACAAAAAAAAAAAAACTTCCAGAAACAGTAAAAAGAGTCTAGCAAGGTCATAGGATATAAGGTTCACACCAAAAAATTAATCATATTTCTATATACTAGTAATAAACAATTGGTGACCAAAATTAAATGTTTATTATTTTATACATTTAAATATATAATTTTATATGTATATATTAGGTATTCATATATAATATAGAGTAATTTCAAAAAGAAGAGAGAAAGAGATACTTAGGTGTAAAACCAACAAAACATGTAGAAGATCTCTGCACTAAAAACTACCAAACTATAATGAAAAAAGTCAAAAAAGACCTAAGTAAATGGAGAGATACTGTGTTTATGAATTAGAAGACTCAATATTGGAAATATGTCAATTCTTTCCAAACTGATCTTTTGATTTAGTGCAATTCTAATAAAAAATCACAGCAAACTTTTTTGTAGCTATAGGAAAGGTAATTCTGAAATTTATATGGCAAGACCATGGAATTAGAATAGCTATAACAATTCTGTCAAAGAAGAGTAGAGCTGGAGGAATCACACCACCCAATTTTAAGACCTATTCTACCCTAAGCTGCTGTACTCAAGACAGTGTTGTTATTGGCACAAGAATAGACATGTAAATCAATGGAACAGAACAGAGAGTCCAAAAATAGGCCCACAACTTTAAGGTCCATTGATTATCATCAAAGTGCCAAGGCAATAAAAAAAGAATAGATTTTTCAACAAGCAGTATTAAAACAATTGGACATCAATATGTGAAAAAAGAAAAAGAACCTCAACCTAATGTTACCCTGTTTAATACAAAAAGTAAGTCAAAAATGGTGTAAAACTGTAAAATTTTAGAAGAAAGCATGGTAGAAGTTCTTCATGACTGGGGTTAGGCAACAATTCTCAGACGTCATACCAAAAATACAATTAATAAAATTAAAGTGATATATTAAATTTACTAAAATTAAATATTTTAGCTCTGTGAAATTCACTGTTAAGAGAATGAAGAGACAAATGACAGACTGGAAGAAAATATTTTCAAATATCATATCTGACAAAAAACTTGTATGCAGAATATAAAAAGTACATAAATATTAACTCCCAAAATTCAACACTTAGAAGACAAACAGCTCATTGACTTAAAAAAAAGGATAGGAGTGAAAAAGACCTGAACAGATACTTCACCAAAGAGGATGCACAAATGGCAAATGAGCGCATGCAAAAATGTTCAACATCATTAGCCACTAGAGAAATGTAAGTTTCAACAATGATGAGATATTACAGTTTCTCTATTAGAATACCTAAAAGAGATTTTCAGGTTTTTTAACCGACAATACCAAGTGCTGTCAAAGACGTGGAGCAACTAGAACTCTCACGTTTTGCTGGTCAGGATGCAAAATGATGCAGACACTTTGAAAAACAATTTGGCTCTCTGTACATTTAAACATACATACCATATAACCCAGCTATTTACGCTAGAGAAATGAAAACTTACATTCACACAAAAACATATACAGAGGTGTTTATAACAGTTCTCTTCATATTCACCAAAAACTGGAAGTAACCTCAGTGTCCTCCAGTGAGTGAGAGGATAAACTGCAGTACATACAATAGAATTCTACTCAGTAAAATAAACAGAAAAACTGCTGATACCCCCATGAATGTAGATAAATCTCAGAGGCACTGTGCTGGGTGAAAGAAACCAGTACCATAAAGTCACCTACTATCTGATTCCGATTATATGACATTCTGAAGAAGACAAAACTACAGTGATGGAGAGCAGGGCTGGGAGGACAGTGTGATTCCAACAGGGCAGTGTGAGGGAGTCTGGGGGTGACAGAACTCTCGGGGATCCTGGTCGTGAAGGTGGCTACACAAATGCTTGTGCATCTCCAAACTCACAGATGCACACATATATGCACCCAAGTCGATTTAACTGTGTTACTTTAATAGATAATTAAAAAACAAAACTGTGTGAGTCCGCCAATGGAAGAAGACAGGAAGGAATATGAGACAACACCCTCAGCTGTAATTTTGAAGTGAATCTGATGTACAGGACGGAATTTTCTCTTTTTATTTCTCTAGAAAGCATGCGTTAGGCAGCCATGTGTGGGTTTAGGATGTAGGTTGTGCTGAGTTATTTCATGGTGAACACTGTAGGTGCTTTTGCTACAGTTTTTCCTCAGTTGAGGCAGGGTGAGTAGGAAATGGAGGGTTTCTATGATCAAGACTACTGGCAGAAACTCCAGGTTGGTTCATTCAGCAATGTGTGTGCATCTGTTAAGTTCGAGGCCCTGTGGAGAACACACAAATCCGAGGAGAGTTCCCACCTTAGGACACATATAAGCTGCTTGAGAAGCGAGGACAAAGAAAACCCCTGGGGTTGAGCCTGCAATTACTCAGCAGAGCCCCCTAATAAACCAAACATGGGGGCGTCTGAGTCAGGCCTTACTGGTGGAGTAATCAATCACTACAGACAAGTGCCCTCTAAAAGATCCAGGGACGTTTTATCAGAGATAATCATCTGTGGTACGATTTTCCCTTCTATGGTCAACACAGCAAAATCTATTCTTAAATGTGCCTCGGGAGATTTTCTGATCTCTGTCCCACTTAAAGACAGTCTGGTTATTTTTTAGTCTCTCTCCACATAACAGTATTTCATCAGGCTTCCCACGGCCAGAAATGCCTTTCCCTGACTTCCTAAATCACTGAAAGGTTCTGCTAGGCACAGCATGGAGTGAGTAAAACAGGCCCAGAGACAGGGCTGAGGAGGATGCATTGTTTGCACTGTTCTAGGATGCATTCTCGAGACAGCTTGAGTCTCTCATGCCCTCAAATGGTGTCTACCTCTGCCAGGGTCAGTTGAAGTAGTGCTTATCATCTCAGCATCACCTTTCCACTAAACCAAGTAAAAACTGAGCCCCATGAAAAAGAGTTGAAGAGCTTCTGATGTCAGAGCGTCCTTTCCAAAGTGTCACTCCAAAGAGGGAAATTGAGGCAGCAAACAAGAAAGTAGCTCAGTTCAACATGCAAAATGTGAGCCAAGGTCTAGGCAATCTGGTTTCTATTAAAATATGGTCAGTAGAAAACCAAGGGCTGCTACAGCCATTGTCATCTGCCAGGCCAAAAAGCAAACCCAACCCCCAAAATACCAGCCAGGCCTATAAGAAATCAGGCACTAGAACCGGCTAGAATGTTTCATTTCCTCTGCCTCTCTCTTTGCTAGCTTGGTTGCCAAAGGATTAGCTCTGTTTGTAGGAGACTATATTAACTGTAAGAAGTGGTAATATTTTTCAGACAAAGGAGATGAATAACAAAAAAAAGGGGGTGGAGCAGATGCTGTCAGAGCCCCACCCATGTCCCTTGTACATTCCATGCGTGTGCATGCCAGCATGACTTCACCTGCTAGCACCTCCCACGCTCCCTGAGAACATTTTCTGGCCATCCAAGAGATACATATGGAGCTGACTAGTGCTGAGGAATTAACACACCCCCAGGGGGCCTCAACCAATGACTTGGAAGTGAGTGTCCACTCCAGATCCCTCACCCATCAGGAGTGACAACCCCACTGGCTCCCAGAGTCTCCCAGTGGGATTGAGCTCCCCTGGCCCACAGTGGTAACATGCTTCCTGTTGCTGCTGGGTTGACTGCCTTCCCTCCCTGCCTCACTCCCCTGCTCTGGTATCAGTGTTTCCAAGGATCATTTCCTAAATAAACTACTGTGCTAGAATCCACTTCCAAGGGAAACCACACTGAGATAGAGGGTAACCAGATGGTGCCCTCTGAGATCACTCAGATGGTGAAGGGAAGGAGAAAACTGGGAACTAGACCATGCAGGCTAGACTTGAGTTAGGAAATCACTAACTATGCTAATACAATGAGTGAATGATGGGTGAGCCAAGATTTTGCAAATGCAGCAAGAAAAAAACTAAGTATCAGGATGGCAAATAGGTACCCTTAATTCCTAATAATGTGACTGTGCAGGCTAGACTTGAGTGAGTTGAGAAACCATGGCAAGACCTCTGGCCCCGTGACAACTTCCTAGAAGTCACTGTCCGTATTGATAATGTTATCAGGCCGGGCAAAGTGACTCACACCTGCAATCTCAGCCCTTTGGGAGGCCAAAGTGGGAGGATTGCTTGAGTCCAGGTGTTCAAGACTAGCCTAGGCAACATAGCAAGAGACTTCATCTCTACAAAAAATAAGCTGGGTGGGGTGGTGCATACCTGTAGTCCCAGCTACTGGGGAGGCTGAGGCAGAAGGATCACCTGAGCCCAGGAGGTCGAGGCTGTGGTGAGCCATGATTGTTCCACTCCACTCCAGCCTAGGTGACAGAGGGAGACAACCAACTCAAAATAAATAAATAAGTTTTAAAAAAATAAGATGTCACTGCTACAGTTTGGCAAGTTCAACCCCTTCCAATCCTGTTGAAAATTTGATCCCCAGGTCAGGCACAGTGGCTTACGCCTATAATCCTAACACTTTGGGAGGCGGAAGTGAGATTGCCTGAGACCATGGGGTCGAGACCGGCCTGGGCAACTTGGCGAGACCTCATCTCTACAATAAATCAAAAAATTAGCCAGGCATGGTAGCGCATGCCTGTAGTTCCAACTTCTTGGAAGGCTGAGGCAGAAGGATCGCCGGAGCCCAGCAGGTGGAGGCGGCGGTGGCCGGGAGCGGTCACTACACTTCAGTCTGGGTGACAGAG
>CAUYQG010065122.1:0-12766 GCA_963574415.1 Tarsius wallacei | reverse complement strand
TTGCTTTCCATAAAGGTTGAGCTTTTCAAGTGGGTGAAGATTTCCGCCAAGAAGCATTCCCTTTTCTCCACAGCCCTGCCAACACCTCTTGTTTTTTGACTCTTTAATGGTAGCCATCCTGACTAGTGTGAAGTTATATCTCATTGTAGTTTTGATTTGCATTTCTCTGATTATTTGTAAAACTATGCATTTTTTTCATGTTTATTGCTTGCTTAGCTGACTTCCTTTGAGAAGTGTCTGTTCATGTTCTTTGCTCACTTTTTAATGAGGCTTTTTTTTTTTTTCTGTCAATTTGCATGAGTTCCTTGTAGATCCTGGATGCTAGGTCTTTGTCAGATGCATAGCTTGCAAATATTTTTTCCCATTCTGTGGGTTGTCTGTTTACTCTCTTAATGGTTTCTTCTGCTATGCAACTTTTTAGCTAATAAGATCCCACCTGTCAATTTTAGCTTTTGCTGCATTTAACAGCATGGTAATCTTAATATCACAATGTTGAATGACAGAAGCTAGACACAAGAGATGCACACAGTATGATTTCATTCATTTATAGCATAAAAAAGCAAAACAAATATGTTATTCGGGAATACTTGGTAAAATAGTAAAAAAAAAAAGGCAAGGAAATAATTATCTGAAATGCTAGAATATAGTTACTCTTAGGAGGACTGGAGTGGTTTGAGATCAGGAAGTAACACATTTGAGGTTTTTGGGTACTAATAAGGTTTTTAATTTTCAAGTGGGTAGTGATTATATGAGTTGAGTGTTCACATCATAGTTATCCATAGAATTACATTTATGCATGTTTTATGTACTTTTTGGTATGTGTTATATTTCATAGTAAAAAAACACATAAAACAAAACAATGATTAAAACTAATAGATTTAGGTCAGGGCTGCAAGAAAGATTCAATCTAGAAAATCTAACATGGTAATTTGCCACAAAAATTGATTACAGGGAAAAAAATTATGCATTATTTCAATAGATTCAGAAGTCGATTCCTTATATTTCTGCAGCCATATATGATTTAAAAGAAAAGACATCAAGAAAAGTAGAAAACCGATAAGGTTATGTTCCCAAAAACTCTACAGCAAATATTACATTCAGTGTGGAAATGTTAGGTACTTCCCTTTAAGAACAACAGCAAGACAATGACACTCATTAACACGACAACTGCTTAATAGAGAACTGGAGGTCTTGTCTAATTCTATAAGCAAAACAAAGCAGAACAAAACAAAAACAAACAACTAAAAGATAAAAGAAATGTGAGAGAGGAGATAAAACTGTCATTACTGGTGGATTATATGAACATCTAACTTGAAAAGTCAACATAATCGATTCAGAGTATTGTTTTTGTTTTCTCACTGGTTAGATACAAGATCAGCTTATGAAAACCAAGAGCAAATTTTTTTCACATCATTAGTCAAAGTGAAAATACATCTTAATAGTAACAAAAGATATAAAGTATCAATGGATTTTAACTTAACAGTGAATGCCCAAGACTTCAATAGAGTTAAATTTTTATGTCTAATTAAAGAGCATAAAAGATCTGAATGAAAAAACAAAAACAATCGTGCTTTTTTTAACATTTTTATTTCTTAGTTGGAGTCTCACTCCGTGGCCCAGGCTGGAGTGCAGTGGCACCCTCACGGCCACCGCAGCCTCGACCTTGGGCTCAGGCAATCCTTCTGCCTCAGCCTTCCAAGTAACTGAACTACACCCGACTAATTTTTTTGATTTATTGTAGAGGCGAGGTTTCACCAAATTGCCCAGGCTGGTTTCAAACCCCTGGACTCAGGCGATCCTCTAGCCTCGGCTTCCCAAAGTGCTGGATGACATGCTTGAGTACCATGCCCGGCACAACTTGTGCTCTTATTTGGAATAACCAAATATACAAAACTTAATTATCTGCAAATTAATAGGCAAATTCAATGTAACCAAAGGCAAAATTTCATCTGGATGATTTTTAAAATGATTTTAAATAATCATTTTAAAATTTAAATGGAAGAATACAGACACAAATAGCTGATTCTTCTTTAAAAAACAAGAGCAAACGGTAGAAATTTGCTTTCTCAGATAATAAAATTAAAGTCATAATAATAAACCAGTACAGTTTTAGTTCAGGAACATCCAAGTGAAACAATGAAACAAAACAGTGAGCTTAGTAACCAATCTGGGAGTCAAAAACTAAAATCCTGGTATCAAAATTAATAGGAAATGACTGGGTTGTTTGGTAGACAGAGCTGAGAAAACTGATTTGAAGTAAAATAAACCTGAATCATTACCGAAATATATTTACAAGTATGCTTATCATAAAGGTAACATTTGTACAATGCTTAGTATGGATAGAAGACACTTTATTTTTTTGATTTTTTAATATCTTTTATTTTAAAGACATGGGGTACAATTCAGGATTAGATATAAAAGTAGCAGAGACTTTTGCAAGTGCTATTTTTTCGTTCAGTTCTCACTATCATCCAGTGGCATTCATTAATATTGTCATCCCCATTGTATAGACAAAGCAGCAGATATCGAAAGGCTAATTGTCCAAATTCATTAAGTTAGTAAGTAAAGGAGCCAAGATTGTGAATTAAATAGTGGTGACTCTATTATCCTTGGTCTTAATTACTATAAAAGTAAAACCCCAAAAGTAGACACATTGAGGCAAAGAAAAAATGGATTTTATAAAATAAGAATTAAAGATTTTTATTCACCGAAGATCGAATGGCAAAAGGCTACAGCTGGATGCCAAATTGGTAGAGAAAATTTAATTTTAGTGTCTAAATTTGACAAGAGATTCCTAGTTAGATTACCAAGCAATTCCTGGCAGGCAATAACAAGAAGATAGCAACTCAACTGAAAAATAAGCACTAGATAAAGGACATTCAATAAATGAAAGGGAACAACCCTTCTCCTCACCATCACTCTGCCCCTGAAAACACCTGTAATCAACAAAGTGATGCCCACATTCCTGCAGAGAAATGGAAATTAAAACGCTGACATCACTTTTCATTTATGGTACCGACAAAAATTGAAAAGCTGAATCATGCCAAGTGTTGGCAATGATACAGATGTCCTCATTAAATTCCCGTAGGTAGTCTAGACGGTTACAGCCAATTTGGCAGTACTTTGGCAAATTCAGAATGTATGCAGACTATGACCATCAAAGTCACTCCGGAGCGTATATTCCAGAGAAGTTCTCTTTCAAATACAAAAGGATTCCTCCATATGATGTTCATCAGCCGGTTGATTGTGTTAGTGAAGAGTTCGAGGCGACTAGGTGAACACAGTCGTTTCATATCGTAGAAAATTATAAGTCAGATAGAAGCGATACATAATCCACGCAGCAACATGGATGAATTTTTTAAAATTATGTTGAGCCCATATAGTAGGATCTAAAGTAAGTTCTACATTTTACAAGACGGTCTACAAATGAACCTATTAGAATTATTGTCTATGAGTGGAGGGAGAGACATAGAAACGGGTAATGAAAGTAAAGAGAATAAATAAGTGGATGCATGAGTGAATAAAATCAATGAGTATTAGTAGTGTGCCATAAGACTGGAGTCTGATGAAGTCACACCTTTGCCGCTGGGGTCTTGAAAAGGAGAAAAAGTATTGCCAGTGGGTTCCTAGAACACTTACCTAGGTTCGCCCTCCAAAAGATAATTCTGGTTTTTATAAATCCAACTACTAATTACAACATTGCTTTTTAAATTACCATTTTGATAAGTGCGATGATAGATGAAAGCATGATGTGTTAAGAGAGCATATCTAGGTGTAAGAGAAATTTAGAATATATCCGTCAAGTAGAAGACACCAGGTGAACGTGAGACACAGGAAACTGGACTAGGAGTTAGGTAGTTATTCTATCCAATTTTAAAACTAGTGAGTATGTGGACTTGCCCTGTATTCCGTTTTCAGCTAGAAATCCTAGACATGTTTATTAATTGTATCTAAAATGTTAATGGATGTTATGCAATAATTTGAGCATGAGTGTTCT
The DNA here is from genome assembly GCA_963574415.1 of Tarsius wallacei. Taxonomy (NCBI): domain Eukaryota; kingdom Metazoa; phylum Chordata; class Mammalia; order Primates; family Tarsiidae; genus Tarsius; species Tarsius wallacei. The sequence continues at coordinate 8,769 of CAUYQG010065122.1, read as the reverse complement.
GGCTCACTCTCTAGGCTGGTGCTATGAACTTACTGGCACAGTTTACCTACAAAGTAAAAGAGCATAAGCCTTATTTTCTGCACATCCATGGGAACACTATGACAGTCCTACACGGGAGAGAGGAACATAGCATGTTTTCAAAACAGTGGATTCTAAAAAATCTCTCCATGTTCAAAGACATATAACCCAAAAGAAACGTTCTGTTGACTAGTGAAAAAATTCTGCCAAACTAAGGAAAGGGTCCATCGTCCAAAAGACTACAAAAAGCCAATCATCAAAAAATTAATTATTTGAGAAAGGAGTAAATTTTTTAAAAAAGTTATCAATATCAGAATCCCCGAATTCTTTGAAACAGAGCAAAAAGAGACAAGGAAGCAATAGGCTATCAAAAAAGACATAGAAGTGGATATGTTTCAAAAAAACACACAATAAAAGCCCCAAATCATAATAACTAAATAAAAATCTAGTTTGGAGGCAATAAAACAGGTATTACGCAAACTAAATCAGTGAAGAAAAGAAAAAAACCTTACATACTCTTCCAAACTGAACTGGACACACGGAACACCTATGGTCCACCTAAAATTTTCAGTTGTTTTTGATAGAGAAAGTAGGACAATATAAAAACAAAACATATGGAAGAAAACGGAAAGACGCAATAATGAAAGTCACTCACCTGAAAACATATTTCTGAGTCGAAAAGTACCATGAGTGTGCATTTTAATAAAGCAAAAAGCTAAAGAACAAAATAAAACAAAGAAACCCCCAAAACACATAATCAATCAAATATTTTTTTAAATGTTTAAGTTACCAAGGTTTTAAAAAAGCTTTAAAGCGTCTTCACAGAACTTCAGGTTATCAACAGAGAAACAAATATATCTCGTTGCCACTGTTCTTTTTTTCTATAACTTTAAAATGCTAGAAGACTGTTGTATTATTTTAAAATTTATATAATTTTTCAATAAACATTTAAATCCAAGTATTTTATCTGGAGTCAAGTTGCTGCCATGTATAAACACAAGAAAAACTTTATTTTGTAAGTTGGCTCAGAAACTAAGTCTTTATTGAAAATCATGAGTCAAAGGCATACTTCAGCTGGCCAAGATATAAGTCCATACACATAATCCACAATTGAGAAAAATAAGAAATTGAAAAAAGAAAACACGCAGAATACCGCTCTGCCTGTTTAAAGTCAATAAATACAGTGGTTAAAAGTGCTGGCTTGAGCTTGAGTTTACAACCTGGCTCTTGTAAATATTTGATTTCTTTGTGTCTCATTTTCTTTTTTTGTGAGATGACAAGAACAATAATGCCTACTCAGCAGTTATTGTGGATATCAGATGAATTGCTACGTGTGTTTAGGATAGGGTCTGGTCCTTAGTGAAACTTCAGGAAGTATGATCTGTAGTTACCTGTTTAGGTTCTAGCAGCAAACTACGGCAAAGTTTTCTCTTTTGTCAAATTTGCGTGGGGCAATCATCCTAGTTAGTTATGCAATAAGATGACAGACACTCACGTCAGACAATAGTAATTAATATTAATAATAGTTAAATCTTTACTGAGCATTTACTACATGGCAAGAATTTTATGTTTCTTATTTCATTTAATTCTCAAAATACATCTAAGCAAGGCCAGAGAAACAAGCCATTTCCAGAGTCACACAGCTTGCAAGTGCTGGAGCTGAGATTTAAAAACTGTACCCTGCCAGCTCAATACTAATTCATTAAAATTAATTGTTCATTTTCTCCCACATCAGATTTGAATAAAACGATGCCATCTTATTGAATACATCCTTTTCTTTATATAGCCTTATTACAAAATTGAAATTATTTAAAACAGCATACAGTTCTGTGGCAGGCTAGATTAGAGGCAAACATATACTTAAGTGGCCTAACATGAAACAGCTTAATCCAGGAGACAGTTCTGATGGCAGTTTCTCACCCAATAGTCAACTAAGCTCACATACTATTACGATATTATACCTTAGCACACATATTCTTGGTATGTTTGTCTCTCTCAATAGACTAATACAGGCATAGTGTTCAATATATGCATGATAACATTTCCTAAAGAAACTAGTCAATAACTCTATTAGACAGGAATACTATACAAAAGAATGGCAAAAGAACGTAAAGAAAGTGTTAACATATTGTGATTTCAGAATTTTTTTTTCCAAAATAGGTAACGAAGATGACATTTAAATGAAGTCAAACATGCATGCTAATTGTCTTACATTATTTTTGCATTTAGGGAGAATTAATGTAGGAGAAAGAAAGAGAGAGATGGGGAGGCAGAGGAGGAAAGGAGACAGGAAGGGAAGAATGAAAAAAAAGAACAAGTGAGGACGTGGAGATGAGTATTTATTGAGGACAGTTAGTCAATAACCTTGACATCAGTACACATTATCTCATCTAATTCTTACGACAAAACGTCATGGATGCAAAGGATTTCCTTTTTTGAGTAAGGAAACGGAAACCAAGACAGGCTGAAAACTTCTTAGTGACGGTTACAGTCAAGTACCGACTTCTGCTTTATTCTGTGTATTTTCCAAGAGCATTTCATAAATTAAAATCTATTAATGCTTGTAAACTGTCCTGAGAAATAAATTTGTGTCATGAATAAATGGTGACAACATTCAACTAGGAGCCACATTCCTATTCTAGTTAACTTGTTTTGGGGTGGATCTGTGCTTCAGAGATCTTTAATGGACTGCTAAATGAAATTTACGTTTCTTTCTGCTTTCATCGGTTATTCCTAGAAAAAAATTCTTTTCATAGCTGAAAGATATTGTTGGAAAGTGTGTGCATTCATGATTCAAATGAAGGAAATTGCCTTTCTGAAATTAGGGTCCTACCACTGCACCCACCCCTGGGTGGACGTTCAATCTACATCTTTCCTAGATCAGAGGGCCGCCATCAGTTGGGGACAGGCACATTCCTTCATTGGATGATCTGAATTGACCACGTATCACGTGCACGTTTATTAGCCCCTTTCTAGCCTTTTGCTTGCTTTAGGTTATGTATCACCAACTTTAGAACTGCATGAGAATAATAAAGATGCAGACAGGAATAGTTCCTATGTAATGGCATAGCCTATGCACCCCAAAAGGTTTTTGGAGGCCATTCTTCAAAATGGGATGCTTGTTTGCAAATAAATTTCTGCTTTACCTGTGTAAACTATGTTAGCCATCAGAAGACACCACAAAGTAAATACTGATGATGGTGGTGCCTGCTAATAATCACTAAACAATCACTCTGTTCTAAGAACAGTGCCAAGCACACCTAACACTGCTTTGCAGGTGAAGAAACTGAGGCCTAGGGAGATTAGGGAGCTTGTATAAAGCGGGCTATATCACGTCATTCAAAGGCAAGACCCCAATTCACTTAATCTCATGTACATATAATTCCAAAAGGAAGATCTACCTGAAGTCTATTCAATTATATGGTATATCGTAAAAGTATTTACAATGTTTAGATATGTATTTGGAACTTTGAAATTTATGTAAGATTATTGACCATTTTAGAAAGAGTGCTTTTTTTCTGTCTACAGAGAATATCAAACTAAGAGTAAGACTCATAAAATTACTTACTTTGGTGTATGTCTTGTGTACTGTAATAAGTGTTTTGAATAAATATGTGACTGATACTTTTAAATATATTTTAAAAATTAAAAAATTTGCATCTTTTCTGAATAAAAGATTGAAATTATAGGAGTATATATTAAAAAGACACATTCATTCAAAATTGATACCAAATTATGAATTTTATCTATACTTACTTTTTTACTTAGAATTATATCATGATCGCACTTGGGCCACAAAAACATGATCTTCAATGGTTATTTAATAGTCTATTGTATAGATATACTATAATGTATGTTGGTAGTTCCCTTAACAGTATACATTTGATTTGCTTCCAACTTGCCATTACTACAAAAAAAATGAAATAAAATGATACCTGTTTGCCTTCACTTTGAACGGCTACCTCAGAATACAACTAGGTATTTTTCTGAAGAGTCCTCATAAATGCAAGATTTACATGAGTGCCATTCTATCTCATTTCGTTTCACTTCTCTTTTTACACGCTTGCTTTCTTTTGGTCTATCTGGGGAAAGCTCACTGTATTGATGGGTTTAAATGACTTGATAGGGTAATCACTGCTATTAGTTTTGAATCTTTCCCGGGTAATGAGTACAAGTGATTCACACCTAAGAAGCTTTCAAGAAATATTTGTGGAATAAGTGAATTAGTTCATGACTGAACTAGCATCTAATTCTTACTTCCACATAGGACGACGTAATCACCACCAAACCCTAGGTTCCAGGTCTTTGGCAGTGCCAGGTTAAAATGCAAAATAATGGTTTGAGTGTTAACAACTTGGAGTGCATTTTTGCAAGTCTTGTAACGAATAAATGGAGAAACATGCATACTGAGTTCATGCTCCCATTGTCAAAACAAGAATTTGTTTAACCTGGGCTACATGAAATACTTAAATTCATCGCATAAGATTGTCAGCGTAAACAAATGTTTTGTCTAATTTGATTTTTAGCTGTGTATTCTCCCTTCTCCTGCATTGGGAAGTCTAACCATTGATAACACTTGATTCAAGTTTTGTTTATCTCCTTTCCACAGTCTGATTTTTTTTTTTTTTTTTTGCATCAGAGTCTCCTTCTACTGCCTAGGCTGGAGTACAGAGGCACAATAATGGATCATTGCAGTCTCAACCTTCTGGGCTCAGGCGATCCTTCCACCTCAGCCTCCTGAATAGCTGGGACTACAGGTGTGCACCACCATGGCCAGCTAATTTTTTTTTTTTACTTTTTGTAGGGATAAGGCCTTATTATGTTGCCCGGGCTGATCTCAAACTCCATGGCTCAAGGCATTCTCCCGCCTTGGCCTCCCAAAGTGCTGGGATTACAGGCGTGAGCCACCACGTCCTGCCAGTCTGATTTTTGATAGCCAAATATACATTTTAAATCCCTTCGTCTCAGAGTGATGGGATTGGAAATCATTACTAAAGGGAAGCAGCTCCTGCTGGTTTTTAAAAAGTGGTGAAAACAAGACAATTTGCTAGCCTGTAAAGGTGAAGGACGAGATGCTTTCTTCGCTATGGGGATCGTGCTGGCATTTTTCCTCTAAACCTGATTTCTCTTCCAAGCTTCAGTTCTGCCTCTCCCTTTGCCTGCTGGACATGCCTACCGAGATGACCACTTGGCTCTGCAAAAGAAGAGCCACTCAAGAATAGGCTCTTTTTGTCACTTCCCAAAGAGCCTCCTCCTGAGACATTTTCTATTACTTGTCCTCCTCACCGTCCACTGATGATCCGATACCAAGGCTTGCTGACTCTATACTGGTATCTATCTGATATCCTTCCCTTCTTCCCCATTCTCCCAGCAACATCCAAAACTCGGGCCTCCGTTATTCCACCCTCGTTTCCTTGACGGAATCACCCTCCCAACTGTCACCTTGCGGCAACGCTTACCCCACTTAGTATCCCCAGATCACAGTTTGGAAGGGCGACCTGTGTCACATCACTCCCTAGTCAAAGCGCTTTAAAGATTTCCAGGGCTCTTCTAAATACCTGTCCTGGGATGTACGGCCCTTCGTGATCAGCTTCTGTTTCATATTCCGAATTTTCTCCCAGGCTTGTTTATACGTTAGTTAACCTTTGCTCCATTTCATCTAAACTATTGGCTGTTTCCTCTAAGGGCTCTGTGTGCCCTTGTGGAAACTATCAATTCTGGCTGAAAAACTCTCTGCCATTCTATCTTGTCATACAGTCATCGTCTTGAGCCTTCAACGGCGTCCCAAGGAAGCTTTACGCTGTTTTCACCACTCACAAAATATTTCATCTGTACCTCTCAGGAACAAAGTGAATAACTTGTTTTATCTGCCAGTCCTCGATTGTCTCTTCATGAGAAGAATGCCCTCTATTTAGAAGTTGCCTTAGAAGGGCCACTTAGAGATAGAAAGGGAGACACCAAGCACATGTCTTGGAAGGAGACAGTAAAGAGAGGTTTAAACTAACCTATTGATACGGAGACCTAAAGTCCACCCATGTTTCCGCAGCCCTACTGAAGGGTGCTCCCAGTGGGTAGCTTCAGGGGATCCTTGGCTTCCCTGCAAACTACACGCAAAGATGCATTCCCTGTTTACGCCCCTTCTTAGAAATCATAGGTTTGAACAATATAGTACTGATGTAATCATACGTCTTGTACTTTGTGTAACTTTTGCATCCATGTAATCCTGTCTTGTGATTTGCATGCCTTTTGCATCACTATCATCGTAAGTCTTGTGATTTGTATAACTTTTGTATCCATGTAATCGTGAGTCTTGTGACTTGGGGGAACTTTTGTAATGCATGATAAACTTCCTTGACTCTAAGTGTCACTATCTAAACGTAAACGCAGTTGTAACTTAAGTCCTATAAGATGCTCTGCTGGTCACGTGGCTAAGGTATAGGTACCCACAACCCTGGACTATCAAAGTGAACCGTAAAAGCCTGGAGGGTGAGCAGAACCATTTTAGAAAGATCTCGAGTCCCGCTCTGCTCCCTGGATTCGAACTCAGAAATCAACTTCTTTCTACCTGCTTCCTGCCCCTTTGATTTATGGGTATCAAGGGGGAGTCACCCAGCATAACTTGGACCATAACACTGCCAAAGAAGTTAGGAGACCTTGGGGCAGGGAAAGATTAAGGGAGGCAGTGAATGAGATGGAGAATTTAACGTAGCAGGAGTCCTCCAGAGACAGGTGTCCAGTAAAATATTCTCAGTTACGAACATCCAATGGTGAATCTTAAGTTATTTTCATTGTTGTCTTTTACACGCAAGCAAGTCTTAAGGCGTTTCATTTTTCTTGGTTCTAAAATAAATCGAGGAAGGGGACGGCATGGAGCAGAGAGAAGGGGCGGTTCTGGGAGCTGAGACAAGTGAACGACGGAATCCAGAGGATGCAGAAATTGGGAGCCAGGCGTGAATCCGAATCTATCAGCTTTTAGTAACTGACTTAAATTTTGGGAAGGGGGGGGTCCTTTAAATTCCCACACAAGGTGGAATAAAGGGCTTGAGCTGAATTTGTCTCAATCTCAAAGGGCGGCCTAGCCTTAGCTGATGCACAGGCCAGAGTCTTTACAGGCGACTTACTTCCTGCTTGCATTGTGGTTATTTCTGCGGAAGGTCTTTATCAGCTCCACTGGACTGCAAACGCTCCGCTCTAAGAACTCACCTTGCACTCCAGAAAGCTTAGTCTGGTAGTTTTCACATATCAGCCTCTCAATAAATATCCACTGAATGAACTAATGGTACTAGAGAGGGAGATCTAGGAACAAGGAGTCAGCATCGTTGAGGACCCTGTCCTTTTTAGGCAGACCCAGCCCTGTCAGCATTAACTGGTGAAATGACCAAGTGCACATAGCCTCCGTCAGGGTGGGGACTTTGTGGGTGCAGCACGGGCTGGGTTTGACCACACTCCCTTCACCCCCAAGCCTTGCGTTGGCTTGTGCACAGGAATAACCTTTGGGGGCAAGTCCTGCTTTGGAATGAGAGACACAGGGGACGATGGAGAGAAGAGAAGTCAACACGGGGAATCTTAGGTGATCTGCTCACCATGGCTAAGAAAATGAAAAGGCCCTGGTGTTAGAGAAGTGAAAGTGACCGGTGTCTTCCCTGCTTGACTCAGTTGCTAAAGATTCCAGACAATATCCACCACTTTGCAAGGCGATGCGCTTGTTGTGATTTAGAGTTGACTTTGAATGACATTTGTTTGAATCCACTGAGGCTGCCTTCTTCTTTTCTTTTTCTTATGTTTATAGTTGTGGTTACTTCAGATTAAAGATTCTTGTGAAGTTGAAAATGTGAACTTTGGCAACAAACCCAGACTTGTAATTCATTTCTCGTTTGTTTCTTTTTACAGGTTAAAAGCAGTTCAGTTGCTTTTGTACTGGCACATACTAGACAAACCTAAAGTCCTTTAAATTCAAACAATTGTTTTTCAAAATTAGTTTTAGATGACTTTTGAAAGCATTTAAAGCTAGAGAAATTATTATAAAATATTCAGTTTCTCTGAAGTATTAAAAAAACTGGAGAATAAATCTAACAGATATTTATATCATGATATAAAAGTCTATTCGACATTGGGTTTTGGCAATGATTTTTTTGGATATCACACCAAAAGCTCAGGCTACAAAAGCAAAATTAAAATGAAAAAAAAAAAAGCTTCTGCACCGCACGGAGAATAATCAACAAATGAAAAGGCAACCTATGGACTAGGAAAAAGGATTAGTAAACCACATATCCGAAAGGAGTGGATAGCCAACATTTATTCAGAAAACCTTATAACACAACAGAAGAAAAACAAAATAACTCAATTTAAAAATGAGCAAAGGACCTGAACAGGCATTTCTCCAAGGGTGACATCAAAATGGTGACAAGTATATGAAAAGGTGCCCAGATCACTAATCATCAGGGAATTGCACATTAAAACCACTCTGAGTTATCACCTCACAGCCATTATGGAAAGAACAGTACGGAGGTTCCTGAATAAACTGCAAATAGAACCACCACACAATCCAGTAATCCCTCTTCTGGCTATATACCCAAGAAAGGCGCAGTCATCGCCTTGTGAAGATAGCTACACTCTGCACTGCCATGTTAACTGCAGCATTATTCACAGCAGCCAAGATACGGAAACAACCTAAATGCCAGTCTGCAAACAAATGGATAAAGAAAATATGGTACACACACAACATGCACACACAAATGTTATTCACACGAA
>CAUYQG010065121.1:0-17690 GCA_963574415.1 Tarsius wallacei | reverse complement strand
GCAAATATTTCAAACATTAAAAAAAATCTATGTACCTAAAACAGATGAAAGAAGAAGCATTGTGTTTTCAGCAGGCGTCTAGAGCTAAAGTCAGCAAAGTCCCCTTCTCTTACCTTCTCTTCTTGCACATATTTACTCTCCTTGAATCCCCTCCTGTATTCTCTAAGGCTGGTCAGATCAGTTTGAAATGTGCTACTGAAGATAAATAAAAAGAGACAATTTGGTTTATTATATAGACTATATTATGTCCATCAGTCTATAAAGAATTCCATGAAATGATCTCAACAAATGTTTAAAATGACATTTAAGAAAATGCCCCATAAAACATGCATCTTGAACAACCTGACATCAAAGTAGATTCCTCAACTTAGTAAACTACACCTATTTTAAATAAAAAGCAAGTATAGAACTGGCAAAGTAATATAATCTCAAGCAAAATCTCAGTTCCATTTTCATTTATATACATGTATATTTAATATATAAAAATAAGAAACAAATCAATGTAAAAGAGAATTCAAACTATAATCATTGAAAAATTGACTATTTGTGAGAAAAATCCAATGCAAAAAATTCAAAGGAAAAACACTTCTACAACATTGTTTTAAAAAAAAAGACCAGAGACACTAAATAAAAAAGCACTAAAACCTAATGTTTCTATAGATGTTCTTAATTTGTCAAATCTATTTGTAAGTGTTTAATTAATTTTGAATTGAACAGTAACATTTTGAACAGAAAGGTATGAAACCATAAAGAAAGGAATACAATATTTGCACACTTAAAGTCAAAAACAACTGCTTACAAAAAGAAAAAAAAAAAAAACAAATGAGACAAGCCTCCCCCCCCAAAAAAAACCCAAAGATTAATGTCCTAAATATATGGAAAATCCCTAGCGACTCAAATATTATTAAAAAAGGAATATAATTTAAGAGACAAATAAAATATTCAGATGACACCAGATGTATGTTGGAAATCACTAGTAGACAAAGAAATGCAGTTGAATGTTGTCCTGCCATGGCTCTCAGTAAAATTGTAAGTGATATTAATATGATTTTATATGCATATACATATGCATATATATGTAGTTTATTTTGAGTGCTGGTGCAGTGATGCAGTATAGACCTTTGATACCTTCTTGGAAAGCATATAAATTCTTCTAGGTCTCAATTTAGGATTATAAATCAACATCCATAACCTGGTCTGGACACAGCATTTGGACGCAGCATTTTCACTCTTTGGATTCTCTTGCAAATTTCATATATCATGCAAAGCAATTTGTATTTGAGGATATTCATGGGGACATTTTTTGCAAAAGCAAAATTTAAAACAACCTGTACATTTAATGAAAATACCATGGTACAATAATGCATGCCATATCTACATGTTTAAATATTGTATAACAATGTAAAACTTATTTTAAAACATAATAACAGAGGGAAGGCAACTTGAAGCATTGTTTAACGACTACAGCAGAAATTTTATAGTGTATTCATTTTCTATTGCTGGTTAAAATTACCAGAAGCTTAGCAACTTAAAATAATATGCATTTCTCATCTCTGTTTGGGTCCATTTAAACTGAGTTCTCCTCTCTGGGTCTCACAAGACTGTAATCACAATATTGGCTCCACTGTACTCTTTGGATCTCAGAGTCCTCTTCAAGCACAAGTGGTGGTTTTCATAATCCTGCTTCTTTCAGTTGTGAAACTGAAGTTCCCATTTCATGTTGCTGGTCAGCCAGGATTCAGTCTCAGCAACTTGTGGTTCCTTGTTGAATGGCCCACTCACAGGCCTTCTTATACTGTGACAACTTACTTCAAAGCTAGCAAGGGAACCTTTCCTGCAGTCTGCTAAGGTGGAATCTCATATAATATAACACAATCATGAGAATGACTATTCATCACCTTTGCCATGTAACTTAATAAAGGAAGTAACTATCTGATCACCTTTGACATATTTTACTGGCTAGAAGCAAGTTACTAAGGAACAGAATTATATTAAAATGCTTCCTGCCTATAATGTGGTCTTGATTTTTGTAACTATGACTGTTTTTCCCTGTGTATGTATATAATTATTAATGCAGACAAAAAAATACTGAGTATAAATATAGATTAAGTTCATCAAATATTTTATGCTTTTATAATGATTTCTTAACTCTGATTTATAATCAGTTTTCTCATGACCAATATTAAAGCACCTGTTCAACTCATCATCACTGCAAATACACTAATATCTTATACTCTGTTCTTTACAAAAAGCATATATATTATTTTATAATACCATTATCTTTATTTTCTGCATATAAAACTAAATTTTAATGCAGTCAAATATAGACCAAATACAAAATAGAATTGTATAGACATCAATTATACCATCTGAGGGAGTAGGTAGCACAAATTGATATATTCTTGTTCTAGCTGGAAGAATATCTGGTCAAATGGTCAAATAGAAAGTGTCTTGTTTTATGCCCAAACAACCACTACAACAGAGTAACTACCTGTGTAATACATTCTGAATAACTGTATTATATTATATTGTATTATATTATATTATAAATTTACCTATATCTATGATGAAGATATATCCTGGGGCTCACCCTTAGAGGCTAAGTGGCTTCTTGACATCATGCAGGACAAAATTCAATTGAGTCATAAGTAGGAGATGAAAAGCTAGTTTATTAAAGAAACTGAGAAATGGGAAAATGGCTACCCTGTAGAAGGAGCAGCCCATGTGCACTATTAGGGTTTCAGTTGGAAAATGAAAGTAAGTTTTTGAAATGACAGAGAACAAACTACTCCAAAGACAGAACAGGCCTGGGCTGGTCTTTAGGAAGAACAACAGTCATATATTGCTAGGGTTTTTATTTTTCTATCTATCTCTTGATTATATGCGAAGCAAGGGGTGGATTATTCATGAGTTTTCTGGAAAAGGGAGAGGGAGCTCCCGGAATTGAGGGTTTCTTCCTCTTTCAAAACATATAGGGTAACTTCCAGGAGTTGCCATGGAAATTGAAAACTGTCATGGTGCTAGTGGGAATGTCTTTTAGCTGCTACTGCACTGTAATTAGTGTACAATGAGCAAGAAGTATAAGTAGAGGGCGCTTTTCAAGTCATCTTCGTTTCATTTGTTCTCAGCTGGCTTGCGACCTTTGTTTTGGGAAACTAGTCCTGCCAGATGCCTATCTCATCTATATATATACATTTTTACATACACACCTAGAAATAGCTTTATCTTACTTTTAAATAGAAGATAGTAACTTAAATTCTTCAAAGCTACAGAAATATAAATTAGAGTTTTTGTTGTTTTTGTTATTTTATAATAAATACTTAAATACGTTTTACTTGAGTTATACTAGTAATGCAATAGAAATAAAATTATACATCAAAATATAATTCAGTGTCTTTAAACTTTGCTATTCATTGTAATCACCAAAAGAGATTGTTAAAATTTCTGTTCTACCTCCACTCTCTTCTGTCCCCCTTAGCACACAATAAATTGAAAATATTTTGTTTTAAAAGGATTATTTTTAACATTGTACCTAGAGATACCTATTCATCATTGACTTGTAGATCCCAGGTAAGCAATTAGATGTTTGAGTCTGGAGTTAGCATACATGAGATATAAATCCATGACACTGAATGAGAGCATGTTTCAGTAGAACAGTGAACTTAAGTCAGATTGGATTACAAGAGTCCATAAGACAAGGAATTGAAGAAATCTTTTGGAAAGAAATATGAAGGACAGAGGTGGTCATATGAAAAAAGAAATTAACATTAGAGTGTAAAGAAATAACTGAATGAGAAAAATATATGAAAAGGTAAGAAAAATATTTCAAAAGGTAAGAAAAAGTTTAGAAGGGAAAAACAATATTGGTAGATAACTAAATGTGGTTTTGGAATAAAGAAGAAATACTTCTTGGATAGCTTTATTACTTCAATAAGTCATAAGGTAAGTCATTTTTCAATTTCTATTTTCTTCCAAAATATTAATATTGATAAAAATTCCCAGTAATATCTCTGGAAATTTTTGGGGGACTTGAAAACTAAATAGTGTTTTCATATATTAGTCAGAAATTAGGTAACTTTAAGGAACATTATTGGGAAAGATTATGGAATTAAAGTCAAACAGATCATGGTTCAATTCTAAATTATATTATTTATTAGCAAATTATATGAATTCTCTGAATTCCAATTTTTAACTTTAAAATGGTAGGTGGCTTTATAGATTGGATAGGATAATACTTAGAGAAATTCCTGGAACATAATAGTAGCACACAATAAATGATGCATATTAATATTAATACTATTAATAGAATATTTTGGAATAAATATGGACTCTTAAATATGCATAGAAAAGCTATCCAGGACATGCTCTGTTTATGGCAGATCTCAGCAGAGTAAGAGGATATACCAAACAATGTTAAAAGTTGAAAGCTTCTGCTAATGTCACATTCACTAATATTCCACTGGCCAATTCAAGTCAGACAGCCTATCCAATATCAGTGTTGTGGGAAAAATGCTCTACCCACAGTGAGGAAAGCATTGCAATGTTACAGGGTGAGTATTTCATAACTTACAGGAAGAGAGGGAAGAACTAGGAAAAGTGATCCAATTTAAATGCATCTAAACTCTGTAAGTTCTGTAACACAATATACATAGCATATGTCTACACGTTAGTCAATACAGTTTGAGAAAATCATTTTTAAGCTATAAAATGGAAGACTGATAAGGTTTGAGATTTGGCCTTGTAGCTATGGAACTCAAGTTTGCCCTAACATAAATCCATTGAACTCTATTGTCTTCAGTTTTTTTACCTTTAAAATGCAAATAATAATGTCCTGCTATTAGTTTTACCTACATCCCATGTGCTGAGCAATTTAAAATATTTTCAATACTTTACTTTTTAACTTTTCACATATTTTTTTTAAAATTGCCTTGAAGAAGAAATAAAACTATAAGGCATTCATTTCTAATCCCTAGACCTAAAACATTTATTTGATTCCGGCTTCTGGAAGAAGTGTTATTTAGTAGTATATTTTGCTTAAAATGTGCTTTGCTGGAAATGTCACTGATCACACATTTACAATTAGAAATAAAAGACAGCCACAGATGTTATTTGATAAGGCCAGCTTTCCTCAGCCACAATATCACCTTCCTTTCCCTTGGCAATTTGTTGAAAATCTCACATTTTCCATTTTTGTAAATGTTGGTATTTTCAAAGACATCAGTAAATGGAAATACTTAATGAATGAAGCAATGTATTGGATTAATATTAATTGCTGACATTTTAGAACTTGGTTACTTTATTAAATTAACTCTTCATAAGAATTTACAGGGGAGTAGGACAGGTTTAATTTAAGACAGATGGAATGAGGGAACTAGAGGGGCCTTGGCAAGTGGGTTACTGATTGGAGAACATAGGCTTTTAGGAAAGAAGCCCAAGAATCTTGAACTTCCAAAGACAATATGAGGTTGGCACAGAGTACTTTAATGAAAACAGGAAAGGAGAGAGAATAATTCATCAATTCACAAATTTTTAACTTATTCTAAAAACAAAATTGTATTCAACATTCTAAACAATATAAACCTTGCATTGTCTGACCCTGGCCTACTCCAACTCAATCTCTTGCTCCTTTCTTTTTTCCTTACTTTCTCTAGACAGATTTGTTTTTGTTCTGTTTTTCTGATTATTGCATTATGCATGTTGGTAACTCTACCAATATGACTCATTCTTCATAGGAGTCATACCCACTCATTCTTTAAGCCTCAAAGTGTCTTCTAAAGAAAGACTATCCCTGACCCACAATCTTGTTTCCCCTATACTGCTTTCTGACTGTACTTTTTGCTTTTCTTTTAAAGTATTTTAGCAAATTATAAATATAATTTGTCTTATTATGTCTAAGACTTGTCTGCTCTATTAAACTGTAATCTGTGTTTGCTGAGCTCACCATTGTACAGTCAATTATGAACTGATTAAATAAATAATCAATGAGCATTCCACCCCTGTGATAAAGTTGAGAAGATTCTACATGACAGGGGATATGAGGAAAAGGTAGGTTGACTCTGGCAGGGCCAAATTTTTGTCTCATATTTATCTCTGGTTATAAAATTGGTGAATCGAACCTAATCAGAAATAGCAATGAATTATTTGCATGAATATTTTCCCAAGGTAATTATTTGACTGATATTTTAAGCTCATCACAAAAAATAGTGACATATAATGATAGGTGTAGAAAAATCTGTTCCCAAATATGCAGATATAATTTCTTAGCCAATACTTGGACATTCTGATTCCTTATGAATAGCTTGAGACATATATATCTGTGTTGAATATGAAGAAAAGTATGATCTATCCAATGTGTTTATGTGTTCTGCACCCACAGATTCAACCAACAGCTAACTGAAAATATTCAAAAACTATAACAATGAAACAATATAATAAAAATAAAAAGCAATATAGGATAACAACTATTTACGTAGCATTTACATTGTATTAGGGATTATAAAGTCATCTAGATATGGTTTGTGTATATGAAAGGACGTGTGTAGGGCATATACAAATACTGTACCATTTTACGTAAGGGATTTGAGCCTCTGAAGATTTTGGAGTTTGTGGTGGTCCTGAAAACAACTGATACTGAGGGGAAGATCTACCTCGTTTTATATGACTTGATGTTGACTTTCTCCAAAAACAAATTCCTGCTGAACCAGAATCAAGAATTGATAATGCAAAATATCTTTGAGGAAAATAAGGCTTAAATGTTTTGAGATGATTCTTCTGCTAACCTTAAGTAGTCTTTTCTTCCTGAAAGGTTATGCCTGTTATATATGATTTTTTAGAAATTATCTATTTAACTGTTGTTTATTTGATTATAGCTATTGTCTATTTTAAGTATATTCTGTCAAGCTTTACAATCATTTGTAGGATAGTTCCTCAAACATAGTAAGCATAGAAATTTATTTATTATTTATTACTTATTTATTTTTTTTTTTTGTGAGACATAGTCTCACTCTGTTGCCCAGGCTGGAGTGCAGTAACATGATCAAGGCTACCACAGCCTTGACCTGCTGGGCTCAGACAGTCCTTCTGCTTTGACCTTCCAACTAGCTGGAACTGCAGACATTTACCATCATGTCTAGCTAATTTATTTTTTTATTTGTTATAGAGACAGGATCTCATTGTGTTACCCAGGCTGGTCTTGTACTCTTGGGTTCAGGCTATCCTCTCATCTTGGTCTCCCAAAGTGCTAGGATTATAGATGTGAGCCACCACACCTGGCCAGAAATTTTTAAATGTAGTTTTGTTGTGTTTTAATAAGAGGTGTCATGTAAGGGGCATGCTTAAAATTAGTGCACACATTTTCCGCAGATCTCTTTATTACACAGACGTGTGCTGATGTAGGCATAACTGGGAGACTATGGGAAGTGCTCCAGTAAAGGGACAAGGTCTCATTATTATTTTTATTTCTGGGGAAATTAGGATAGGTTCTTGTAACAAATGCATGTTTCTCTTTTCTGTAGAAATGGCATATTTAAAAGGACAGTTGACCAGAACTAGGGAAAGAGAGTTTGCATAATATCAACAACCAGGGAACATTGTTGTTCTGTTGAGTGGACTCAGGCAAAGTTGTAAGAGGAAAAGCAGTTAGTGCCATCTAGGAGAAAAAAGTATCTCTCTTCAATCTCCATACAGAAAATTTAGACAACATAGTAAATTATATAGTGACTCTTGAATAGTGACAGAGTAATAAGCCAGTATCACTAAAATTTCTCATCACCTAACCAAATGACTAAAAATATTAAAAGCAAATAATCCACTAGTATCAAGACAAAATAACTTTTTCTGAGTACACAACCTTAAAAAATAAACATCCGAGAAGGTTATTAGTTAACAATTCTCTCATGCATTGGCAAATAAATACAGGGGTGGGAAAAAGAGATAAAGTGAGAAAAAAGCAAAAGGCATACTAAAACCATCAGTTGACAGAAAGACTGCATGTCGAGCCAATATATTGAGGTATATTATTCAGTGCAGATTAGACACAGATAAATTCCATGTAGGCAGTTTAAATTAAAACAGGATAAGCATTCAGACACCTTTCTTATTGGTACACGACCTCCACCCAACTGACCAGGCATACCAGACCTGACCATTCTGCAGGCTAAAATGTGGATTTACCAGTGAAGCAAATCACAGAAAGAATAGGGAATTAACCAAAACACAGATCAACTGGGCACATCAGGCCCAATCACCTTTTGGGCTAAAATGTGGATATACCAGTAAAACAAATCACATAAACAATAGGAGTTATTCAAAGCATAGACATGATGTTATAAAAAAAGTTCACTTTCTTGACTCATCAAAAGTAAAAGATGGAAATTTGCAGTCTATCCTCTTAGTTCTTGGTTAGCATAATAATCGTTGTAATAGTATATAAAGCTTCTTGTCAAAGGCAAACCCGTGTTCTTTCTCTTAAGATGACCATGCCCACAGGGCATGCCTCTTTCTCTCTAATAAATTGTGTCTGAAATTTTACTTGGATTCACTCTGAAGTTCTTTTTTGTGGCAAGTCAAAAGAACCCATGGAACATCATACTGCATCCCACCAGGCAACAACATTACACAAACTTAAGTGATCAGGCACAACACATGTTCCTGAAAGGTAGTTTGATGCCCAGCTCTCAAGTATGGTCCAGATTGACATAACATAAACATCCTAAATGAGATGTTAAGAATAACTTCTCTAAATTATATCACAGCAAATAAAAGAACTGAACAGAGTTGTCTATATTAAGGGTGTAATTCATAAGGAGAAATATATGGCAAATTTGGAAACACACTAGTTGGAAAATATGTGTGTGTGTATTGTGGGGGCCATGGTCATTGGTCTCCTAACTTTTTGCGGAAACATCACTGGCATGAGGCAAGATTGATTAATAGAAGAAAAGGCATACGCATTTTATTTAACATATATACATGGGGGCCTTGAAGACACAACTTCCTAATGGGTTATAGAAACTTGAATATTATTTCCAGGTTACAGAGAATGGGGGCTTGCATTATGGAAAAACAGGTTATGGGGGTGGGGGGAAAGAAGAATTCAACACTGAGTGGGAGAATGAATGGACAAGGGAAACAGAGAATGATTTGCAAATAGTTCTCCTCGGAAGCTGAATGAATCCAAGAGACAGGCATTATTTTGTTAAAGGATTCTTGCTCTCCTTTACCGCAATAGATAATTTTTAACTGGGAGGGAAATCTGCTTGTGACTAAGTGGGGGCGGGAAGGTCAGAGAGACTTTGTGGCAAAAAACTATAATTTGGAGTAAAATTTCCTGCATCCCTTCAGTAAGTATATGTGTGTACACATGCGTACAATGTGGGAAAAAACATAATTAAAAAACAAAATTATCTCGCAACTCAGAAAATCTCTCTACAAAGGTAGTAGAGACAGAAAACAGGCATGTTATTGAATAAGCACTAAGCCAGAATGTAATATGCAGCACAGGAAATCTGCTAAGAGATTGTAAAGAGAGAAAGGAATTCGTGAATAGAGCTGCAATGAACATATGTGTGCAGGTATCTTTTTTGTAGAATGATTTGAGTTCCTCCGGGTATATTCCCAATAGGGGAATTGCTGGGTCATATGGAAGGTCTATTCACAATAGCAAAAACATGGAACCAACCGTGCTGCCCATCGAAGCTGGACTGAATAAAAAACAATGTGGTACATATACACAATGGAATATTATGCAGCCATAAAGCAGGACAAGTATATGGACTTTACAGCAACTTGGATAGATTTGGAGTCGATCACACTCAGTGATTTATCACAGAAACAAAGAACAGAATTCCATATGTTCTCACTCATGAACAGACCTTGAACAATTATAATGCTATAAGAAAGCGATTGGCAGTAATGGGAATCTGTCACGGGAGTTGGGGGTGAGATTGGCAGTTGAGGGAAACTGCTAGGGGAGGGAGTGGCATACCTCATCAACAAAGGTACCTGCATGGTCAATGTTTATATACCTAACCCTGAAATGTACCCCACATCTTTATAATAAAAATTAAAAAATAAAAGAATTTGACTTCTTTAGTTGAGCAAAAACCTGCCACATACATGTTTTAAAGATAACTAGTCCTCAAGTAATAGGATTAAAAGGCACAATTTGTCACACATAATTCATCCTAACTTTACCTGACCACTGGGGTGACCATCTGTGTTAGCTTATTGGCTTTATACAGAGGAGAAATAAACGTGTCATATATTTATAGCAGAAAGTAGTTTTGGAACTTGGACAAGTTGCCAACTAGAAGTTAGAATTCTACTTCCCATAGAAACTGGGTGATGGGGTGCTTTTTCTTCATGCTTACAATTCAAAAAGCTGCCAGGTTTTTAAGAACACTCCTGGATCGTAAAGCTGACAAAAGGTTTATTTAATTTTCAACAGCATATATATATATATATATATATATATATATATATATATATATATATATCAAAGAGAGGAGAAAGTACTTGCAATTGCAAGTTTTCTAAAATAAATTAGATAAATAAAAGGAAAGAGAAGTTTCCTTATTTTCAACAAGGATAATTGAACCTTTAATTTTTATTTGTTTTTACAGCACTTACATGTATGTACAAAAGATAAGGAATTCAGTCAGGAAGAAGATTTATCTGATACTTCTTAGAACATCTAAAAAGTAATATGAATATAAGTCAGGATATAGATATGAGTAGGTCATTCGGGGAATTAGCTCTTCACATTTCAATGATAGATTAGTTTATTCAGACTAAATTTAATAAAGCAATAAAGATAGACATAAGCTTATTCTTTGTAGTTGTGATAATAACTGACTGTATATACCTAAATGCATTTACCTGTGGGGAATGGGAAGGAAAGATAAAGATATCTATATCTTGAATTTTTATAATGCTCTGAAATGCACAAATCATTTCCTTACATATGTGACCTTTTTCCATTGCTGAAATTAGCTTCCTTTCAGAATTTAGACAGTGGTATTCCATTTCATTACCCCTCATGAAATATTTTGGTAGAGATGGAAGTTATCAAAATATCATTGAAGAGAAGAGGCTCATTGTTGGTAAAAAGCTGTTACTTATTTAAGTTTCTATCAATGTTAGCAATTCACTTTTAATGTGTGGTAAGACTGTGACCCTCAGGAAATGAAGTGCAGCAAAAAAACCTGTTTTGAAAGGAGTCTAGGTAATCGATGTGAGGAAAATTTCATGATGTTTAATGATGTTATAGGGTAGTTTTCTTTTTCAAGTTGTAAAGCACTTTTTACCCTAAATTTCCATTTACTTTGGTATGAAAGGCATATATAGTTGCCTTGGTCATTACCACTTATGGATTTTAAAATCTTGGGTAAGCCCCTTAAAATCTCTTTCTCTCATTTTCCTCTGCATATGCAACACTTTATTGCATACTATGAAATTTTGCTAATGTACTTGGGATTACAGAAAAGGAGGAACGGGCAGCCAAAGAGAAAGAAAGAAACAGAAACAGAGACAGAAGAGACTGAGAAAGAGAGATATTTAGAGACTAACAAAAAGAAAGTAAAACATATTGACCTCTTTATTTCCTCTTAACTGCTGCCTAATCACCTGGTGGGGGCTTGCTATGGACTTTTGTTCCCCTAAAATTCACATGTAGAAGTAATAATTCCCAATGTGACTGTAATTATAGAATGGGTCTACAAGAAGGTAAGTAAGGTGAAATGAAGTCACAAGTGTGGGGCCTTGATATGATAGACTTAGTATCCTTGTAAAAACAAATACCAGAGATCTCTGCCACATAAGAACTCAAGAGGGCCACCGTCTACCTTCAAGCTAGGAAAAGAGCCCTCACCAGAAATCGAATCAGCTGACACTTTGATCCTGGACTTACCACATTCCAGAGCTGTGGGGGAAAAAAAAATCTGTGTTTGGTCAAAAATCCCAATAGGGCCTCCAAAATGTTAGAATCAGACCAGTCTGGCGGGGGCAGGGGGCAGCGTCTGTGATCTGATGCCATAAGTAAGAAGCAAATAATTGTGCAGAAGTTAGACTGAAAAATATAGTTTATTTAGAAAGTAAATTAGAGAGAAAGGGAGACAAAGGATTCACCTCCCCAAGGTAGAGGAGGGGGCCAAACCTTAGGGAAACATGACCCAGTCATACCTCAGTGAACACATGGCCAGGTCAGAACTTAACAAAAGCAATGACGTGTGACTGCTTGAGGTTGGATGCTTTTAAACCTTCCCATTGATGGAGGCAGGTAGTTAAGGTGACTGGGTGGTGATTATCATGAAGGGGTGAAGCAAGTACAGGTGCTGATGTCAGGTGATAGATATAGATGGCAGACAGGTGGGTGGGCTAGTCACATGACTGCTGCCATGGTGATGCGGTCTGAGTTATGAAGGTCATGAAGGGTTGATGAGGTTACATGTTTACAAAACAAGCTGTGGAGGGGGTTGTAACACAATTATTAATATCTACCTCTGAGAAACCTGTACTGTCCTTGATTAGAGAGTAAATTAAAGTGAACTGCCAGAAAAACATGATAAAGCTATGAAATGTTAAAATGGTTTTTCTTTGGCAATCTGTATTTAAACCATGCTGTTTATGATTTTTTTTTTATTACGGGAGCTCAAATAGACTAATACAGTGGCCCACTGGTTAGTGATGTCTCATAAGGGACACTCAGCAGAACAAAAGATGTAGCCTCTGTGATGTTTAAAAAGTTAAAAAAAAAAAACACACAGATATGTTTTCATACATTATAACTTTTTCATATTTCTGCTTAAATTATGCAATTAAATTCATTGTTATAAAAATAAAATATTACATTGGGAAATAAAAAAATAAGAAACAATTTAAAAGACAAAATAAATACAGGGCCGAGTCATGAAGGTCATGAAGGACTGATTAGGTTACATGTTTATAAAACAAATATATATACAAAAGAAATATAAAAAAATCTAATAGTTCACTTTCTGACAATTTGCTACATGTATTATACTTTTATCTAGACTACTTCAAACAGATTTCAGTCATTAGTAATTGAAAGGACATAACATGGAATCAATATAGCCAATGAGCAGCCATTTTAAAATTGCCTAAATCTCGTTTTTCTAGCAGTTCACTTAACTTACCCTCCATTCACTAGCCAAGAACAGAACTGGTTTCTTAGAGGTAGCTATTGATAATTAGCTACGACCCTCCTCCCCAGTTTGTTTTGTACTAATTAGTTTTTCTATTTCAAGTATTTGCCTCTACCCACAAGACCCAAGTTAACCTAATCAGCCCTTCATCACCTCCATGACAGACTCTACCACCATGGCAGCAATCATGTGACTAACCCATCCAACTGCCTGCTATCCATCATCTGATGTCAGTACCTGTGTCTACCTGCCCTTCATGATGACGTGTAGCAGACCACCATCCAACCACCTTAATAACCTGCTCCCATTAAGGGGAATGTTTTAAAGCATTCACCCTCGAACAGCCAGATGCCATTGCTTTCCTAAACTGTGGTGTGGCCATGTACTCTTTGGGTTATGGCTGCTGCCATATTTTCTCAGCTTTGGCCCCCTTCCCTACCTTGGGAAGGTGAATCTTTCTCTTTCTTTCTATCTCCCTTCTCTTGTCTCTCTTTAATTTACTTTCTAAGTAAACATATTTTCTAATCAAACTTCTGTGCAATTCTTTGCATTGTTCACGGGGCTTTGGGTCACACACCAGACACCCATGCCCCCAGTGGGCCTGACGACAGTCTGGAGGCCTTTGCTAGAAGTGTGACCTAACAGTAATCATATACAATGGGTTGATTTTAGTTGATTTATATACATAAATGTTAAAAATTATTAATATTTTTTTTACTATTTACTAGATATGAGATTTTGTTATGTCATCTTGATAGAAGTTTAAGATTATCAGCTTGGAAAATATAAAATTGTTTTAATTTTGCGCATTTATTTATATCATATTTACTATAGCCACATTGTCTTAAATGTTTTTCAGTTGCTCTAGGATTGAATTATTTCTGTTTTCTTTAACATTCAGTTTATAGCTTCTCTCTCTAAGGTTTGTTATTCCTTTTGTATCTGTTTTTTTCAAATAGACACACTTATCTGGTTCATGCTTACCATGTTTAATAAAGTAACTATTCTGGAATGTAAATTTGCCTTTTTAGGAATATATCTTTCCAAGTTGAAAGGTGTAACAACAACTCATAAAGCAATTTCCTTTTTTTCTTTCTTCTATTTTTTTTTTTTTGAATCCTGGTCTCAGTCTGTTGCCCAGGCTGGAGTGCAGGGGCACCGTCATGGCTTACCACAGCCATGACCTCCTGGGCTCAGGTGATCCTTCAGCCTCAATCTTTTGAATAGCTGGGACTATAGGGCGTGCCACCACACCGGGCTATTTTTTTTTTAATTTTTTGTATACATAAGGTCTTGCTATGCTGCCCAGGCTGGGATAAAGCAATTTTCTATGTCCAAAGGAGAGGCTTTTTTAAATTTTTTTTATTTTTGACTTCTAGGGTGACCTTTGGGGCCCGAAAATTCTTTATGCTTTTGGGAGGTATGTGCTAGAAAATATAGACAAATAATAAAATTGTCTCTTTAGTGTATATAATCTTTTTAATGAATTATTGGTCAGTTAATTAGTAAATGTGATTTTGTGGGATCAGTCTAGCAATGCCTTATAATTGAGGAATAGCAGAGGAATTAAAGTATATGGTTCACCAACTTCTATCATTTTGTCATTTTCTGAGGAATTTGTGATAAATGTATGCTCAGTTGCAGGAGGTTTCTTTCTCTCTTCCTTCCTTCCTCCCTCCCTCCCTCCCTCCCTTGCTCCTTTCTTTCTTTCTTTCTTTTTTCTTTTCTTTTTTTCCTTCCGTCCTTCCTTCCTTCCTTCCTTCCTTCCTTCCTTCCTTCTTTCTTTCTTTCTTTCTTTCTTTCTTTCTTTCTTTCTTTCTTTCGAGTCTGCGTCTCATTCCGTTACCCAGGCTGAGTTCTGGGGCACAATCATGTCTCACCATAGCCTCCAACTTCTGGGCTTAAGCAATCCTCTTGAATTAGCCTCTTGGAAAACAGTTACATATTACCACACTGGGACTTTTTTTTTTTTAAGAGACAATAGCGACAAGATTTTGCTATATTTCCCAAGCTGGTCTTGAACTGGGATCAAGAAATATTCCTACCTCGGCCTCCCAAAGTACTTGGATTTCAGACATAAACCTCCAATCTTGGCCTGCAGGACCCTCTTCATCTAGCCCTGGCATTTTGAAACTATTAGCCAGTGATGCTATTGCTGTTCACTATGACATCCTGAGCTGAGATACTTCACTGAAATTGTTGTATTAGAAGGATGTTTTGGGATTTCTGTGTCTGAAAACTAATGAGCTAGCTTAAACAAAGTCAGGAATATAATGATTCACATAACTGGAAAGTAGAGAGAATAACCTATCTTAATGTGTAACAATTAAAGAACCAAATACCACAGTCACAGCCCTATTTCCAAAAATTTCTCTTGACTCTACTTTTTTTCTGTGTAGAGAGAGCTTCTTACATATGGCTAGAGAAAATGGTTACCAACCAGTTTAAAGATACATGGTTCTTATAGCTCATGGGCCAACAGGGTAAGCTTCTTTGACTTTTTCTTTCAGAATCTCATGACTCTTCTCAGCCATGTCTATAGTAGGGTTAGGAGGCTGGTCAAGGTACCATGCTAGACATACCATCTGGGAGAGATGGTGCTACGAAGGGGTTGTTTCCGGATGCTTTAAAAAAAGTTAATTTTAGGCCAGGCTCGGTGGCTCAGCCTGTAATCCTGCGCCTTGGGAGGCTGAGGTGAGTGGATTGCCTGAGCCCGCGGGTTCGAGACCCGCCTGGGCAGGCGAAACCTCATCTCTTCAATAAATTAAAAAAAAAAAATTAGCCGGGCATGGTAGCGCACGCCTGTAGTTCCAGCTACTCGTAAGGCTGAGGTGGAAGGATCGTTGGAGCCCAGCAGGCCGAGGCTGCGGTGGCCGGGAGCGACCACTGCACTCCAGTCTGGGCGACCGAGTGAGACTCCAACTCAAAAAAAAAAAAGTTAATTTTATTAGACAACAGGCAAAAAAATCACTGGGAAAGCAGAACAGTAGACACCTATTTTAGCCATTCTGAAATGTGGTATTTAGTATAAATGTCTAGATCTATGTTATATATCTCCACTTAATAACACATTTTCTTGAAACCAAAAAAAGTTAAGGAGTTTTTTGTTGTTGTTGTTTAAAATTGGAATGACTGAGCAGTTGCCATTGTGTTAATGAAGCTGAAAAGAAAGCAATTAAAAATCCTAATGTCTGAAAAATGGCATCCATTAAACCTGCATTATATTGCTATTAACTAAGGGACTCTATTATGTCATACAGTAGATGTTTGGGATTATCAGTTCAGAAAAGATAAAATTGCCTTATTTACATACATATATTTTTGTCATATTTACCACGGTTATATATTTTTTAATTTTTGTAAAGCCTATTAGTCACAAGCTGTACTTTGTGTTGAGTACTAAACATACTTTTTATAAAGAAATGTATTTGTAAACATTCAAAAATTAGTAGCTCTTTATTGAGAGAACTACAGATAGTTATATCTAGAATTTATGCCTTCTTTTCAGGTTTAACTTTAATTTGGTCATTGTTTCAACTCCCTTTAACTTGTTTGAACTAGAATTGAATGGAAGACATGGACACTTTAAAAGACCATACTAGTTATCAACGCCTATCTTCCAACTAAAATAATATTATTTAATTTTTGTTATCAAGTAATAATCTTATGAAAATGTTATATACACAGCAATAAGACTGTTATATATGAAGCCACATGGTATCAGAGTTCAAGCTCCAGAAATAGTTGGAAGCAGAAAAGCTATGATTAATTCTTTACTATATGAAAAGATTTAAACTAGTTGATTAGAAAACTAGAAATTGCACACATACTTACATAACACCGTATATATGTTGTATATATTTTTGTTGCATTTATCTCTACTTTAAAAGAAGGACACATTTATAAATCAGCTATTCAAATTGGATTTCTACTTTTTTTCCCATTGTCTTGATCATCTTATCTCCCCAAACTGCTTTTTCCTGTATCAGTATATTTTTCTTTAGACTTTTACTAACTTTTCTCCATAATTACTTATGTACTGAGAAAGGGTGTGATGGTAATGTTGGGGAGGGGAGAGAAGGGGAGGGAAGAAAGAAAAAAATAAAAACTTTTTGAAAGCATTTGCCTTGTCACTTTTTGAGAATTTATTTTAACGTGACAATTCCACACTACTGACTGTTACAACTGTAATACAATTGCTGCCATCTGCCTGAAGACAAAGGTAGAAATTCTGTGCATTAGCTTTAGAGTCACGCAGACTTGAGTATTTACCAGTAGTTTGATACTTAGTAAATTGCAATTCAGTTTTGATTTTTCACATGTGAATAGGTATATATTAGTATGATAATGACATAACAGAGATGTAAACACCCAATAATTAGTAGCTTCACATGAGTAGCAATAGTAATATTTCCTTTCTGCATATCAGGAATGTCCAACTTTTGGAGGTACTAGCAGGAAATATATGAATCTTCAGCCTCATTGTTGTTAAAATTAAGATGCTTTGCTAAGCAGAACTAGCATTGA
>CAUYQG010065116.1:0-35652 GCA_963574415.1 Tarsius wallacei | reverse complement strand
TAAATTCAGCTTTATGAAAAGCTCAACAAATGTGCTCTTTGTCTTTCCTTTTCCTTATGGACCAGTGAAAACTTTTGGACCATGGCAGACTGGCATTGGGACACCACTGGCATAAGAATACAGAACAACTATCTCTGAACTACTGGGGATTTCACAGGAAGATGTTATTAGTTCATTTATTCAATGTTTTAAAAATTGAGTACCTGCTTTGTGCCAGGCTCTATGTTAAGAAATACTAATTAGGCCGGGCTCGGTGGCTCAGCCTGTAATCCCGCGCTTTGGGAGGACGAGGTGAGTGGATTGCCTGAGCACGCGGGTTCGAGACCCGCCTGGGCAACTTGGCGAGCCCTCATCTCTACAATAAATTTAAAAAAAAAATCAGCCGGGCGTGGTAGCGCGCGCCTGTAGTTCCGGCTACTTGGAAGGCTGAGGCGGAAGGATCGCCGGAGCCCAGCAGGTCGAGGCTGCGGTGGCCGGTAGCGGCCACTGCACTCCGGTCTGGGCGACTGAGTGAGACTCCAGCTCAAAAGAAAAAAAAAAAAAAAGAAAAGAAAAAAGAAATACTAATTAACAAGAAAGACAAAGTCCTTGCTTTCATGAAGCCTATTTTCTAAAGATAGAAAACACATTATGAACATATAAATAAAACATTTTCAAATTGTGGAAAGTGCTAGAAGGGAAATAAGCTGGCTGGTGTTCTAGAGTATGATGGAGAGGGTAGAGGAAATATTATAAATGCCATCAGACAGGATGCTGCAGGAAGGCCATCATCGGAGGAAATGTTCACTCTGCTTCCTGCAACATGATGGGAGACCAGCAAGCAAAGATACAGAAATACACACTCAAGTCACAGAAAACACAATTGCAAAGTCCATAAGGTAGAAAACATCTTAGCAAGTTTAAAGAAGAGGAGGGCTTTGTGGCAGTAGATAAAACAGGCCATTTCCCATTAGGGACGCCAGTATATAAAGGGGCTAGATCTCTGAAATTAATTTTCCACATAGGAAATAGTTGAGTGTATTTATGAGGCAAGAAACTAAAATATAGGGTGACTGATATTATTCATATCTGTTGCGTATATTTGTGATTGCCTAGATACTAATTAGTTAACAAATTTTTAGGGTTTTTTTTTTCTTTTTTCTTTTCTTTTCTTTTTTTTTTTTTTTGAGTCTGAGTCTCACTCTGTCGCTCAGAC
Source organism: Tarsius wallacei (assembly GCA_963574415.1). Classification (NCBI taxonomy): domain Eukaryota; kingdom Metazoa; phylum Chordata; class Mammalia; order Primates; family Tarsiidae; genus Tarsius; species Tarsius wallacei. Next base: position 34,457 of record CAUYQG010065116.1, on the reverse strand, counting down.
TGGAGTGCAGTGGCCGCTCCCGGCCACCGCAGCCTCGACCCGCTGGGCTCCGGCAATCCTTCTGCCTCAGCCTTCCAAGTAGCCGGAACTACAGGCGCGCGCTACCACGCCCGGCTAATTTTTTGATTTATTGTAGAGATGAGGTCTTGCCAAGTTACCCAGGCGGGTGTCGAACCCGCGGGCTCAGGCAATCCACTCGCCTCAGCCTCCCAAAGCGTGGGATTACAGGCTGAGCCACCGAGCCCGGCTTAATTTTTAGTTTTGTGCAGGTCACAAATGATTTATAAATTACAGACAACTATTTGTTAGGTAATTCATTTATTTATTACCCAGACATTCTATTCGTTAAGAAGACACTAACTATGAAGGAAAATTATGGATCTTCTGTAACCTTTTCCAATTAATTTATTCTGACAATAAGTAACTGCACATTTTATCAAACTAAACAGCTAACAGTGCCTCTAAATTATCTGAACATCTTAAATTTGTATAGATATGGGCTCTTGGTTTACATTTAATCCATGCATCCTTTATCCATGGATTAGTCACCACTAAATATAGCTTTCATCTGTTTCACATGTGTTAAAATAGCCATTTAAGAATTTTTTAAACTGTTCATGATTATAGCATATGGTGCTAAATTTGAGAGCGCAATCAACTTGGACTTCCATTTAGTTATCTGTTAGATCGCTGTCTATTACGAAGTGACTAATCTACACTCAAAAGATTAAGTAAATAAAGGATAAAAACTATGAAATGTTTTTAAGCAAAATTGTTATATAATAAAGTCTACAGGAATAAATGTGTTTATATTATTAAAAAATCAAACAAAATTTTAGACACATTTTAATGTTTCAAAAGCCATTGGCTCATAAAAGAAGGCAGAAGAATAATCATATAACTTAGCAAACTTGAAAATATTGTAATCCTTTTTATTTAGTGAAAATCAAAGTGGGAAAAGCTATATACTTGAATTAATTTTATTCATCTGTTCTCAGAATATGTTCCATACAATGAGAGTCTTAAGTAATCATTGAAGAATCAGAATGATTCACAGATGGTGCAAGTGATTTAATTATTTTTAACCAGTTGTTCCGGACATGCTCAGAAGGATATTTCCAACCTCACTGCAGAAGCCATCTGAGCTCCCTTCCAGCTGGTGTTCCATATTTTCAAAGCAAATTTAGATTGGAGAAAATTACACTTTTTATTGTTGTGTTGCAAACTGAGGTCAAATTGCTGTGTATAAATTCTCATTCTTTTTTATCTTCATTGTACACATTATATTTATCAAATATCACGTCTTTTGTATGATTGCTATGGATTTTCCAATGTTATTTTATGTTTTGTGTTGTCTGGCACATAGGAGGCACTAGATAAATGTATATTAAATGAAAGAAATACCAATTCATTGTATCCAAAATAAAACTTGAGTTTCTTTTTAGACTCCCAGTAAATGTATGGAATTTTGAATTCACAGCATCCTTACTATTATTGGGAGGTTCTGATTAAAAATAAACAAAAAAGGAAGAAAGAACAATACCACCACCACCACCCAACACAAAGAAACATCAACAAAACTTTCTATTAATTTAATAATTAAAAGTATATCTTGATCTTGGAGCCTTTGCCCTTAATTTTATGGAAAATTAAGATGGTTTGACAAATTTTAGCCTTTTTAAGCTGTCATAAAGATTAGAGATACCCTTCGCAAAAGTTTGGTCTTACATACCTTATAATGTAGAATGATTACAAGATTATGCAATAAAAATAACCATTATTTACAATTGTTCTCATTATACTAAGAAAATGTGAGTTTCACTTCATGTCCATAGTCACAATAAAAAGTGACAAATTGTTCCAAAATAGTCTTATCAAATGTAATAATTTCTCAAGATTGTTGCATTTCAAGTAACAGAATATTAATTTTAGTTAAACAAGTTACTTCACCTAATGCCAAAAATGAGTTTATATTTATTCTCCTTGTATCAATAAAAATATGTATGAAAACTATACATATCAATAATACATCACGTAATTTTGGAGTCCACTTCAGCAACTTTAATTCAGAAGATGAACAAATACAAATTCACATAGCTATCATAGCCATAATCCAACTATGAAATAATTGTGAATAGTGAATCTAGCTTGACACATTTATACTAATATTTTGAGTTATTGTGCCACTTACAGCCAGTCATTTGAGGCAATATTTATGAGGTAATATGTTGGATAAATCTTTTTAATAAAATGTTGAATTTTCTTAAACTTACATAAATATTAAATTAAAATTGACTCTTATTATACACAGTAATGGTTTTGAACTAGAGATATTCAGAAATCCCAAAGTCTTGTGTTAATATAGTTACTACCTTTGGTAAATTCAATTAAAGTTCTTAAGCATGATTTTCCTATTTGTTCTATTCACTTTAATAGTTTGTGTATTTATTTTCCCTCTAATCACAAATATTATTTTCTATTATGTTAGTTTATTTCTATTTAATTCTGCTATGTTAATAGTTACTCCAAAATTATCAACATGAGCAATACATTTTGCAAGGTGTTCTCCTGAGCACTAAAATAATCTTAAAATGTTTTATTCATCACTGATGAATAACTTATTTCATAGATTAAACACATATTGTGTACGTGGTTATAGTTGTTGGTGGTGAGGACACATCAGTGGGAACAAAAAAAAATTTTTTGAATGATTGTGGCTCCCATTCTAGGAAGGGAGATTAACCATTAAGTAAAAGGAGGGAAATATTTAGAACATTCCTGGTAGCGCATTTTATGGAGAAAAAAATAAATGGGAAGCTGTTGATGAAGTGTGTGTATGTGTGTGTGTGTGTGTGTGTGTGTGAGAGAGAGAGAGAGAGAGAGAGAGAGAGAGAGAGAGATTCACTGAGAATAACGCTGAGTAAAGATGAAGGTAGAAATGAAGGAGCCATGTGGATAAATGGGAGAAAATTATTATTTTAGGCAGAGGAAACACATAATACAAAATGTGAATGTCAAATATATTTCAGAAGTAAAAATATTAACGTAGGTGGGGGCGGAGTGAACAAGAAGTAAAATTTTAAGTGATAAGGCCAGAGTTAAGAAGATGGCCGGCCAAGCCAGAAATCTCATGAAATTCATCTAAGACTTTTGGAGTTCACATTAAAATAGATAGAAATCCATTGGAGGACTTTGATCAGATTTATATATGATTTATATTTTCAAATGTTGATCTTGCTTATTGTGTTGAGAAGAATAAAAGAAAGTAAGGGTAAATTTCTTTCTTCCTGAAAATTTGAAAAGACAGTGATGTCACTACAGTTCATGGGAGAAGAGTCGTCTGGTTTTAATAAAGTCAAGAGACTGGGAGAAAACAGCAAGGCATATATAGTATAACTAGAGAATGGATGATGCCAAAGGATTGAGCACTGAGGCATTTTAGCATTAGAGGATACAAGAGGTACCAGAAAAAAAGATTGAGGAGAACATGCAGAAAAGTATGCACTAAACTGGATAAAAAAGTTAAATTAACTGCCCACTCTAGTTTCATGTCATTGATGCTCAGCATTTTACTTTTATTGTTTAGTTAATATACAAATTAGACGGTTATATGTATAATAAATATGAGGGGAACCTTCCAAAAAACTGAGATGTAATTATAAAAAAATTGTGCATTCATCCTTACATGTTTAAACTTCAGTCACCTTCAAAATACTCTCCGTTTGATACAATACACCTATCAAGGCACTTTTTTCACTACTCAAAACAGTTTTTGAACTCATCAATTTTGGAGCCTTTTAGTGGTTCAGTTGTTTTTCATTTCACCTCTTCCACATCAGCAAAATGTTTCCCTTTGAGGACTATTTTTCATCCAAGAAAAAAACAAAACAAAACAAAAAGAGTCACTTGGGGCAAGAATGGATGTAGGGAGGGTGAAACATGGGGGTCATGCCATTTTGGTCAAAAGCTGCTGAATACTCAGCATGTTGTGGGCCGGTCTGCTCTTAAATTACCCATCATGAAATGGGCAAACACACCGAAAGAATCTAAAAAACAAACAAGCAAAAATCACTGAAGCCAAATGCAGCCTCTCACAACAATGGTAGCTGGTATACTGCTTTCAATGGATTCTAGAATACTTACCTAGCAGGGGAAGATTGTACTACAAGGGGGCTACCCTCCAGGAGATAATTCCAGGATTTTTGGGGTCCCCCTTTGTATTTGAAGACGTGTCCATTTGTTTACCATTTTATTTGATCATCATTCTTTTTTGCAGCTTACATCTTCCATCTGGGAGTCATTCTCCATCTTAAAACTCAACCTTGACATTCCTTCAACGAGAATTTCATGCTAGTAAACTTACTTTTTGCTTGTCTAAAGGTCTTATTTCAATATTATTAGTGAAATACAATTTCTATGAGTATACAATTTTAGGTTCATGAGTGTTTTTTCTTTAGTCATTTTTGAATATAATATTCTACCATCTTCTATCTTTTATAATTATTCCAAAACCAGCTTTTATTTTAAGTTTCATTACTTTCTAATAAAATCTGTCACTTTTAATTGTTCCTGCTTCAGATTTGCTAGATTTCTTAATCTGCATATTGGGACTTTCATTGATTTTGGAAAATCCTGAGCAATTATCACTACCAATATTACCTTTTCTGCATCGTGGGTAGGAGTTATTAATTCTCTTTTACATGTTGAGGGCAGCCCTTGAAGGTTCTAAGTTTAAGCAGGGGTTTATTTGCATCTCTATACCTTATATTGTTCAAGGTTACATATTTTGTCATAAAAGGTCTTGAGAACATTTTTCTAGCATTAGGCCTTCAATCCAGACTTGGTATCACATCAGATGGTATGCTCATTTATGGCACCTGGGGGAAGGAAAGTTTCACCATATATTTTGTGTTTAGCTATGTGTTCAACAATTTTTATTGTATTCAGAATTTTCATACATTTGAAATGAGGGGTGAGGGAGTAAGTCAGTCTGTCATCTTCCTGGAAGCTGATTCTAGCTAAACATATGTCTTTTTACTAAACAAACATGAAACTGATTATACTACATAACTAGAGACTAGAACAAAAAATATTACTATAGAAATGGCAATAACCATTATGGCCATCAATCTAGAAAAGCATAAAATATCAACTTATCTCTTTCTTAACCTTTGCGATAGGCTAATTACAAAATTCAAGCTGAGTGGAAAATATTATATAAGCAGTTACCTCCTGGTTCAACATTTTCCTTTATGACTGTTATTAGTCTTTAATATTCACAATTGCGTTTACTAAAGAACATTCTGCCTTTAAATAAGAAAATTATTTATGTTCCCAAATTTTCCAAGGGTGGTTCATTGGCAGCTGACAATCTTTGTTGCTATTTCAAGGCAAAGAAAAAAATCTATGTGGCAATTATGCACAGAAAATGTTCCCCCTTATTTTATTCTAAAAATGACTTGCTTTCATTATACAACAAGAGACAATATTTAAAAAAATGTGTAACAGAGTATGAGATATTGGCTTAGGCATTATTTTACATAAGATAGTGGCAAACAGCTCTGTGATTATCTTTATTGTATATTTCTGTTTAATTTTAAGAAAATTCCAAATGATAGAAGCATAATAATACAGTGATGTTTTTCCATTTTTTTCTGAAGAACTTTAGCTCTTCACCACCACTCGAAGAGGAATATTTTCATGAATCTGAAATGAAATTTTCCCTTTCTACTGCAACTGTTTAGATGGAAAAGTACGAAGAATCTATCTCCTTCCCAGAACTTCATAATCACATTAGCATATCTGATACCTAGAAAAGTACTAGAGTAATGACACTTTGCTTAATCTAGTGCTTCCCAAAATTATTTGAACACTGGATCTTTTTTTTTTTTTTTTTTTTGTTAAGAGATTGTAATCAGTCATTCCGAGGATCTTTTTTTCCTTTCTTTTGAGTTGGATTTGTCCTTGGACAAGTCTTATTAACTTCATTTCAACTAATTTTCCTTACTGTAAAATGACAATCAATGAGGCACACTTCACAATTGCAAAGATGTGAAATCAACCTATCCTCATCAACCAGTCAGTGGACAATGAAAATGTGTTATATATATACTAGGGAATACTATTCAGCTATTAAGAAGAATGAAATTGCATCTTTTGCAGCAATTTGGATGGAATTGGAGAACATCCTTCTAAGTGAACTAACTCAGGAACAGAAAAAACAAACGCTGCATGTTCTCACTTATAAGTGGGAGTTAAATTAAGGATCTACAAAGCCATAAAAAATGATATAATGGACATTAGAGACACAGAAGGGGGAGGAGGGGAAAGGGTAGAGGGATGAAAACATCATCTAATGGGTACAATGTGCACAGGTGGGAGTGGTGGGTACACTTAAAGCCCAGGCATCTTTGCTACTATACATTGAAACGATGTAACCAAAAACAATTTGTACCCCCTAAAGCTACTGAAATAAAAAAAAGAAGAAAAACGACAATGAAAATACTGCTTGAGAAGGTCATTATTGTGATAAAACTAGATGTGTGTGAAAGCTCTGCATTACTATTTAAATTTGAACAATTTGAAAAAGTTAGTGGAAGAATGGTCACAGTATAACAAATTTCATTTTACAAAGTTATTTGCTTAAAAACTAATGTTAATAACACATTTCTTGTGGCGTTTAAAGGGAATCTATGAACAAAATTAAATTTCTATCAACGTTTCAAGAAATTGTATATTTTGGAAACTGTACTTTTATGCTGTTAAAATATCCTATTATAATAACTTTGATGTAGTAGAAGCTATCCTTTGTAATATATCAATATAACCTTCCTTATATTCACCCTTTACCAGCTCAGTGTTAAGTTTCAGATGCTTTGTCTTTCTTCAGTGTACCCACTTCCAGAAGTAACTATAATAAAAACTGCTGATCAAAACAGTAGTTTTCAACTCCCACTTTGCATGTTTGAATATAAACATAGTTTTATAATAGAAAATACTTATTCCCAGGTTGTACATCAATTTTCTAGTAAACATCCATTGGTCCTAAATGGAATGATGGCTATGTAAGTTACAGTACCTATGAAAAACGCTAGGTGAAAATTATTCCATCTAAAAACAGTATGTTCAAAGATACTGAGATGAAGATACAATTGGTGTTTAAGTGTAGAAAATAAACTTTTATCCCTCTATGACATTATAGTAAAAAGGGAGATGACGTTCGAGTAGTAGGAGTGATAGGCAGGGGCTATAGTCTCATTTTTATCTTAGAAGGAGCCCTCAGCATTCACCAGAACGACTGGAAGGAGAAATTAGAGGCGGTTGAAGTAACCCAGATAAGAGATGATGATTTAGACTAGAGTTTCCATATTGCAAATACTGAGGAGTAGTTTGATTAAAGATGAGTTTTGCAGGTAGATCCAAAAAGATTTGAAATACATTGCATAGGCAATGTTAGAGAAAAAAAGAATCATGGATGATGCTCAGGTTTTTTACTTAAGATAATAAGATCATGCTTACATCTGGAGATACTTACATCTGGAGCGCTTGGTAGGTAGCAAATAATGTAGAGCATTTATTCTTGAATTCACTATTCTATGTTTGGCCTATTATGCACCTAATAAGACACTGTTGGGCATAAAATGTTGAATATCACCATCATATACTTGGTCTCTGATGGCATAGCATATCCAGCACAAGTGGAGTTGTATATTTAAAACGGACAAATTTTTTTCCTTCTTCCATTAAGGTGTTTTTTTTTTTATTCTCAACTTCTTGCATGTATGCCTCTTCCAAAGGTTTACTACACATTTGTAATCTAGAAACATTATAATTGGTAATAATGTCATGCACCAGCCTTATATTTGTTAACACCATCTGAAACAAGTCTTATATTTGTTGTATTCTTGTTTATGTGGAGTCAGTCAAATAACTTCTACATTCTCAGAGTACTCTGTGTTTTTCTTTGTTGCACTTACCAGAATTGTAGTAGTTAATTACAAGACATTTTAACAAGTGTTCTTATTTGTATAGAGAAAATAATTTTATATAACTATCTTCTGGTTTCATATTCCTTTTTACACAAGTATATTGTTTAGTAATTATTTTAGCACGAATCTATAGGTAATACATTATCTTAGTTTTTGCTTATCTGACACTAGTATACTTGAAAATATTTTGCCTTCATTTTAGAATCAGAGTTTACTCAATATTTAAAAATTTGCCTAGCATTTTGAAGATATTAATCCATTATCTTCCAATGTTTATTGTTGACAAATTTTTTTCTGTCAATATTGTCATCCTGCAAGTATTCTTTCTTTTGTCTTTGGTAGCTTTTATGATATATTTTTGTCTGTTAATATTCTGGGTTTCATTTGGAGCTAACTAGGTATAGATTTGTTTTTAACTTTTCACATAGGTTGACCTTTATTCATTCTGAGGATTCATGCAAATTAAGATTAATTAAATTTTATTGAACATTAGTCAGTAGTGTAAAATATTGTTTCTTCCCCATGTTCCCCATTGTCTCAAACTGGAACTCCTTTCATGAAGATGTTTGAGCTTTTTTCTTCTATTTTCCACATCCCCTAATACTTTTAGCAAAAAAAAAAAATTTTCCTCAGCATCTTTCAATTAATATTTTTTCTTCTGTAAAAATCCACTTTTTAAAAAGTTGCTTGAGTTTTTATTTCAGTTATTATATTTCCATCTCTTGATTTTGTTTTTCCACGTCCTCTTCACTTTTAAAAATGGCCTATTCTCAATGCAAAATTACATTTCATCCTTTTTCATTTTTCAACATAAAATACTAATTTTCATGTCATTTCCTGATTGCCTTTTTTTCTCCAATTTCTTTAGGTATATATTCTCCTTTTGCTGTTGAGCACCTGATAACATCGCTTATGAAAATAAGTTTTTTTTTTTCATGATCAACGTCATTTTAGTCTGTGAGCATATTTTCCTCAGGAGTTTCTTGGGTTGTAGTGGTATCTTCATTGTGCAATTTTGTGGTTGCGGTTGCTTGGGCTCTCTGAGGTCAGTTACCAAACACTACAATTAAGTTTAACAAACAGAAGGCAAAATTTTCTACTATGGAATTTTCAGAACCTTTATTTTTTTTTCTTTGTTCATGCTTGCCTTTATGTAGAATATAAAAACTCAGATAAAGATCTGTCAGTGGGTTTATGGAGTATCATGCCCTTCTTTGACAGTCACCAACTTTGTATGAAATTTCCTGCGAATATTTTGTGACTCTAGAAAAAACTACCTACCTGAGGATTATTAAATTAAATTTGGAATTTGCATTAAACTAAATGGTTGCTGTTAGTAACATTTTAAACAAATGGTAAATACCAAATCTGCGTCTATTAATGGCTTTTAACAATATTGTACATTTTAAAAAAGTGTTTTATTTTGTAGTATTAACTTATACCCAGAAAGAAAAAAATACTTTGATTGAGTCTCCATAATGTAGCATGTGTTTTGCAAACATTACCTATATTTCATCCCCACAAACAACCTTATCCCCATTGTACAAATGAGGAAAATTAGGCTAAAAAATTTATACATGATCCTAAGTCACTGGAATTCATATTCAGGACTGTTCATCCCAGTGTTCTTTTTACCAGACCACACTGTTGTTATAATACATCCTGTAGAAAAATCCCTTAAGTGCAGTTTACAGTCACTGCTTGGTCTTAACTGAGCAACCTAGTCTCATATTAGAAATATTTTGAATTCCTAACTAAGGCAGGAGTTCCCTCATTGTGAATATCTGAAGAAAATTTTACCTGCTTTCTCCCAGTCTGTTACCTCTTCATTATTGTCTCCAGGTTTGTCCTAAGGACCCACCACTTGCAGATACCCTCTACTCTGTTTTAGTCTGCACTCTTGTCTGGCTGAGGCTTGCCTCATGGTGGTTCCCCAAAGTCTCAGTTCTTTTCTGAGTGTTACTACTGCCACATACAGTTCTGGCACGGACATAGTACCCAACATGTCTTAATTTTATACTTTTTAGCCCATCTCTGAGATTTTATCTCTGAAATAAGGAAAATAATTTCTCATTTTAAACTCAGCTTTCACAGGCTAAGCACTTTACACTACTACCTACTACCTTGAACTGCTACTCCAAAAACATGAAAGATTAACTTTAAATCTAGAGTTCATATCAAGAGAACAAAAAGGGACAGTTAGGAAGGATAAAGATGAGAGAAATAGAGAAGAAGAAAGCAGTGGGAGGTAAGGTATTTTACAGCATGGCAACTTGTGCTGCATCAGAGCCATTGTAGGATACCACTTTTCATGGAGCTGCTCACTTGTGGCTATTTCAAATGACTCCATAGTAGAAGAATTGAGAAAAATAACTCTAAGCAGTGGTCATAGTGAAATTGTTTAGTAATTATTTTTATAAACACATCAGCAATTAGTAGAGTATAAAGATACACCTTGAATCTCTCTCACTTTCTCTCTCTGCTCCTCTAGCTACCTACATATCACCTATCATCCTTCAGTTCTACTTAAAACCCAAAGCCAAATACAATAATAATAGTTAAACTATTTATTCTTCATAAATATTGTGCTTTCTTCCCTTTTCTTGGATAATCAAGAGTTAAAACAAAAACAGTCTCCCTTACACCGTCTGAATTGTGGATCTTTTATATAAAAAAATTAATAATAAATGGTTTATGAAAAAATATATTTTAGTATTTCACTAAAGTTTTAAAGATACTGGTTTACATATTCCTCATTTATTTCTCCAATCATTATTAAGTTGTAGAAATATTTGTTGAGAGTCTACTATGAATAGGGACGTAATGACATTTTAAGTGAGTAGTCTATGAGTATTGTTAAGCTGGTGTTTAGTTAAAGTATTAGTCACTTGACTAAGTTGTAACAAATTTTAATCTTGTATATTGACTGTGTCAAGACGGAGAAAATTGGAATCGAGAAATAAGTTAGTAGTCAGGTAATTCAAAGCAAAGAACTTCTCCCTAAATAATCTATTAAATTAAGGCAAAACTATTTTATTAAAATTTTCTTTATGGTTGCCTTAATCTTCACTTCATTTTGCATCTTCAGAGGCAGGTTTTCTGTTAGTATGAGCTTGAGTGATTTATGACATATTATGTTGATAACATTTAATAGGAAGGATAATAGGCTGAAATGTTAACTGGAATTAGACTTCATATATAATAGTTTCCATATTTCTTGTTTTCTATATTATTTCTTCCAATTGCTCTGAATATTCAGCTGTTATTATACTTCAGGGTATTAAACTTAATAGAAAACAGTGTAGTAATCATGAGTTTTCTTAAAGTGTAAAAAGAAGTCAGAATAATATGCAACATATTTTTTCTTATAAGTTTATAAAGTTATGTTACTTATCTTTTACTATGTCCCATATTAAAAGGAACTGGCAATACCACAGAAGAAATTCCCAAGATGTCTCATGTATGGGCTTATCCATACGCAGTTTTCACGTACATAGAGCAACATGGTTGAATATTCGTTTGTTTCAAATAATTCAACCTAATATAACTATAAAGCCTTATTTTCCAGACTTTGACATCCTGATTTTGTGAGGAGTAGTTTCTTTGATAATTACAGATGGTGACCATTTATCTTCACTTTACAAGAACTTGGACTAGAAACACAAATGTATCTATCAGAAAAACTAAGTTTTATACCCTATCAAACATAAAGAGGTGAGAAGACCTAGCTTACAATTTTGAATTGCCTTTTCCAAAAGAGAATCATGAACTTTCCATTCAGTTGTTTGAAAGAAAAGCAGCCATTCCTTTTCCTTTTGACTTGTAACATTTCAGTAATGATGTTATTTGTTATTGTTCAATGTACAATCAATTACCAACCATCTTACTAGGCATCCAGTTTTTCTAATAAGTATTTGTAACCCATTAAGTAGTTAAGCCAGGCATGAGGAATAAGCTATTATTTTTTAAGTCAATGAGATAAGGCTTTATGCAAGTTGATATAAGATGTTTCACAAAATATTTATTATATACCATGTATACATTAACAAATTAAATTAGCATGGGATGATCTTAGGAAAGCAATACATATTTTTGAATTAGACACTGAAGTAAAGTGAATGTATGATAAATTGACAAATTCACATTGCCAATGTTATGAAAAAATAATGTAGCAAAAAAAATTAAGATGTATGTTTCATTTTTGATAAGGGGGCTTTTCCTATTAGCTGTTAATTTATTATGTCTTTAATCTGCAATATTAAGCACTGGTGTTACAGAAGCCCAAAGTTGAGGGAAACTACTTACTTTCAGAATGCACACTAGAAGTTTAAATTTGCACCCAGTTTTTTTTTATTTTTATTAGTAGGCCTCTGTTAATAGAGTAGTAGTTGCAAACACATACGTGGGTTTGCCAGTAACAACTCACAATTTGTGCAAAGTTGAGTCTTCGAAACTGAGCAAATTTGCTCTCAATTTCCCGCCAGCGCTTGCTGAGCTGGATCTGAGTTGGCTCCACTGCCATTGCGGCCCCATCCTCAGACAAGCCCTCAGCTTGCCTATGTACTGCATTCAGCTCCTCTTTCTTCTTCTGCAATTCACGTTCAATTTCCTATTGAGCAAAACCAATACAGGGCCCAGGGTAGTTAGCTAACCACATCAACCAACCTGCAAGCAGCAAATACTTCTCTCAGAAAAGTCATAGGTTGTTGTCCCTTTATTGCCATCATTTGAAATTAACAAATATGGACGGCATCACTGTTATCCTCACCCAATAACTCAAATATTATTTCAGTTACACTTTGAATGCTCAGTTTTAGATATTTGAATTAATAAAATATTTTAATTGATCTATCATTTTCTTTCTTCTGAATTCCTCTGATGTTTGGGGGTTTGAAGCAACTTGAAATGATTACTCATTATTTATTAGGGACCATCCATATAAATTATAATTTAGAGGGTGAGTAATTTATTTATTTCCTTTTTAAAGGTTTGAGGAACTCAACAGAGAACGAAGCAAAATAAAAAGTGTAAAATAATAACAGAAAAATTCTTCGACAATATGCAAATAAATCTATAGAGATTTGACACTGATGTGTGAAGATGCTCTGATGAAATGAATGTGCTAACATGAGAAAGAAGTCGTCCATATATCGATAAGTCATTAGTTCATCTGGAACAGAGATACACAAAGTCAATTACAATTTTACCAGAAAACACATCACATTTCTTAATTCATTTTACATTGTCTAAAAGTAAAACATTTTATTCATTCAACACTGTCAGTTGAATACCACAATACAATACATTTACTAAAACAACACACAATACAAGGAATGCATCAAATCAAAGTGAACACTAATAGGGAAAACAAGAACACCAACATTTTAAAAGTGAACCTCAAAGGTTAAGTTAAAGTAATTAAACTGTAGCAATAAAATCTGGTATTGACATTCTAAAACAACATTACCTTTATTTTTCTTTCATCTCTGGGTTCAGGTAGGCTGGCTAATTTTTTTTCAATGTCATCCAAGCATTTCAGGAGATCATCAGCCTGCCTCTTGTACTGATACCACTGATGAGAAATTTCTAGAGCCTTTTTTCTTCTTTGAGACCTCAAATCCTGTTCATGGTGCAGATATTATTAAAATATAAATATATATGTATAGTACACTTGTGGCTGTAGTAACTTATAAAAAATAATTTGAGTCCTTAATCTTTTGTGCAACTTGGTTAAATTCACATTTTAAAGCAAAACATACACATAAATGATTAAATTAGGTATTTTTGTGGCAAGACTAATATTTAAGAAGAAACCTGAACAACTCACTTAAAGTAATTTCTCTTAGCATGTTCAGACTTGTTTAGAAATCTAGTCATATTTAATTGACTCTAAATTGTTTAATCTATGTGAAACAGCTTAATATATTAATATTATTGACTTACCTAGATAATGCACAGACTTAGTGAGTTTGTATTTGACTTTCAAAATAGGTAATATTCTAAGATGTGTATCTTCAGCCCTGGGCTCATCAACATAAATTTAGATATATGTAGTCAAGTAACATACATTCATTATTTTAGAAATGTCTACAAAAATTTAATCACTATTCATATTTGGTAATTAGAAATATGAAGCAATTTTAGTTATAAATGGCTCAAAGCTAAATGTGTAGTATGACTCAAAGTGTGACTATTGCTCAGATAGTTATAAGTGTATATGAAAATGACAATTTAAATGGTAGAAAAATGCTCCTTATAAGGTTTGCATGGCCAAATTTATCTTATTATGCCAAATAATGTTACGCATTGAAAATGATAAATTACTTTAAAAAAAGAAAGTGCATGTTTTCCAATCAATTTGATGAGATAAATAAGACTGACTAATTTAATAAATCAACAAAGGGGGAAATCAATCATCTTGTTTCTTACAAGCACACCCAAAGACTTCCCTGAAAATAGAATAAGTCTAAATGCCATCTAATAACTCATAAAAACTTAAGAAACATGCATACCACTTTCATTTCTACAGAGAGGTAGCAATTAGGATTTTATGTACTTGTTTAACTCAAGCTAAAGGAAATGATGAATATCAAAGTTCTGAAAAAATCATTACACTGAAAAGTTTTGACATTATATAAAATATAGGATTGGAAACATTTGGCAGATTAACCCAGTTACTGAGTATAGAGGCATAGATTGGTTTGGTAAATAGAGTTGACAACTTTGATTAATCACTTGTAGTATATATTTGCAATAATAATCTAGATTTCATTCTCCATTTTGTTTAATATTAGGGATGCAAGATTTACTGAAATTTATTTCATGTTGAATTTCCAAATCTCCTGTGGAGGTAATACATGTCTGGATTGAGTCAGATTGAATGCTGCTTTTTTCAAAGGCACCAAGATACAGCCATGTGAATGACAGTTGAGCCATGCCTTATTCGTGACACAACTCACATCTTTGCCAAGAGAAAGAGCTTGGTGGTCATAAATTTGAAACTTCTTTTATTTCTTAAGCACAAAGTGATGTGTAATACATAAAAATATTTGGAGACATCATGTAGACTTCTTTAGCGTTATGCCAGATAACCATTAAACACTGCTGTTCAGTAGAACACATATTCTATGACCAGTGTAGATACTTCTGAAAGCTTGGTCACAGTTGGAAGGGTGTGAATTACATGGCTTTCTGATTTTCTAAGCACATTATAGTTTGCTTTTAAACTCCCTTGAGGAAGAAACCTTTTCTATTTACTATATTTATCAGCAGTTACCTTCAGAACACCTGCTGGCCAATTAGAATTTCCTTGTGGATTCCTTGCAGGCACAATATTGTGTAATTACATTCTCAGCAGTGTTTATTTGGTTGACTATAGGGGGAAAGGTTTTATCCTCTTATTTGCATATAGAAAGCAGATTCCATCTACCTACTAGGTGAATCCACCTTCATAACTACATAGCTCTAAAAAAGTGATTTACAATGAAAAGCTCAGCAATTAACAGTATTAGAAAATCAGCCATGCATGCAAATAGTGAATGTTGCAAAGCATATACAAAAAAGGTTATTTCACAAAATTTTCAGCATGTCCAGTCTCATCTCAAGAACTTCCTAGATATTATTATAGAAAAATTAACAGTTTATCCTGTTCGTCCTGAATGATGAGTCACATAGGTACTTGAAGCCATACACTATGGCTGCTTAATATGAATGTAGAAGTTCATCTTCAAGGGCATTAAGATTATTTTTGAGGATACCTATATAAATGAAATCATACTCTTGTAGATGCTTAGTTAGTTGCAAAGAGTGACTCTGTTAAAAGCACAATAAAGTTTATTTTTTAAAGAATAAGGAGAATCTACACCTTGTTAAACAAATGTTGTGTTACCAACAAATTGGACCTACTACAAATAAAATCAATGAAGTAAAGGAAGCAGGATTAATAGAAAGATATAGATTGGTTATGCTGGCAATTAGGCAGATTTTTCAACACAAATACAAATGTAGCTTATATAAAAGGAATGTTAGAAAATTAAATATGCAATACTATGAATGATGCATTTTGATATCTTTCCATTTCAACTCAGAAAAATTTGAACACAAAGCTATAATTTCTAAGCAACACATTTTTCAAAATAAAACATCACTCAAAAATTTTAAATAAAGCACAAATGTTGAACAGAATATATGTGAATTTCTGGTGACTAACAGTCTTAGCAGATTTTATTTATGCACAATATATTTTACCCTACATATGAAAAAAGAAACCACAGGGAAGGTATATTATAATTTTAGCTCTAATACCTTGAGAGCATTATGTTTTGTCTGTAACAGCTGCTGTTTTATCTTTATTTCCTCTCGCTTTCTCTCATCTGTGATTCTTTGCTGTAAGTTGTCTCCTCTTTGCAACAATTCTTTTACAGTACCCTCATTGTCTTCATTCTGATTAAAAACAACAAGTACAGTCTTCATTTTGGTTTTTAAAAAAGCTGTACATTGTTAACAGAGATAATAAAACATGTTACTTAAACACACACAAAAAATCCAATTTACAACTTTCAGGGAATGCTATTATAAGATACTGTGCTCATACCCTTTCTTTTGTATTTTGTTCTTTATATTTCTAAAGAAGTAAGGTTCCTCTCAACTAGTTCTAAAGAACACATTTTAGGGGCACATGTTGGAAGATGGGGGAGTACAGTACTTCATCATTTCAGACAAGTGGTGAATTAATGTGAAAATACTTTTTGGCTTTTTTTATAGCATAGTTCTATGAATTTAAAAAATTAGACAAACTAATCTTGCCATTTATAATGTTGACTGGTCCATATAAGAATATAGATGTAGATATGTGAGTGAGAGATGATAGAAAATCTTGAAATAGTAACACACTACTATATAAAAACATTTTGTCTTAAATGTATACTCATTTTTATCTGATCATGTCTGCTTTATATTTGAAACCTAAATGTCCAAATGTAGAAAAATACTAGGGTATTAGAAAAAGTGATGTGTTAAATTGCTGCCAAATAATTAATTTATAAAAGTGTGTCACATATACATGTTAATTTTAGATAAATAAGACCAAATAGGTAAAATATTAACTGAAAATGGCTTTAAAAGTTTACAACGTGCATTTTACTTTTTTAGACTTCAAGAATAATATTTTTATTTCATCAGAAATAAAATTATTTGAGTTAAGTGCTAATGTAATTGCATTTGTGACCATGTAATTTTTCACCTCTATTTTCCCTTCTTTCTTTAAACTCAAAATGTGAACATTTTAATCAACATTTATATTAAGGAAACTCCTCATGCAATTGTACCCAAGGTACGCTGATGAGCTATGGATAACAAATAACAGACAATTTTCAAAAGTCACATCTGTATGTATGTGTGTATTACTAGTCATTGAATTTGATGTTATATATTTATATCTATAATGCATGCTTAAACTTCAACACACAACCAAGGACCTATTCTTTTTTTTAGAGGAAATGCAATTATTTTCATCAGAGACTTGCTAATTAGTAGTCTACAGAAATGCATACCATGATATAAACATATATTTATAAGCCATAAAAGATTTTATTTTAATATGCCTTTCAAAAGGCTATATCGTTTCCTAGGGTTAAGGACAAAAAAAAAAAAAAAAGTAAAGGAACCCACTTCACTTCTTTCCCTATCCCGGATGAGGGTTTTAGGGCAGGGTTGGTGGTCAGCCCAAGAGGTAAGCAGCACTCTTTCTCATCTCCGTGCCCTCTGGTTTCTTCTTTGACCTGAGGTAGAGGTTGCTAAAACTCAGCATCTCAGAAAGCTTCCTCTCGTCTTTCTTTCCTCGAGCTGAGTTGACAAGGCCGTCAAACCCCATACTCAGGGAGTATTGGCTGAGGCAGCTCCAGGAAGTCAGAATTGATACCAATGGGAACTAAGATTGGTGGAAACAGTTCTGGCTCTTGCTTCGCATGTTTATTACCTTCTGATGTCACTTTCAAGCATTGTCTGAGCAATCTCCAGCGTGATACATGTAAGGTTAAGAATGCCACAGAGGTGATGGCAGTGGAAGAGGAGATAAAAAATGTGAAAAGTAGGGCGAAGGGAGAAAAAAAGGCAGCGAATAAGGATGTGATGCAAAAATATTCAAGCCAGAGAAAAATGTAGAAGACATTTTGAAATTATTAAGATTGAAGGAGAATTTTCTGTGGTTGGAAATAGCCCATATGGTCATATTTTTACTCCCATGAAATAAGCAGCAATAATTTATATACATTTTAGACAGATATTGTACTATTTACTCAACTTTTTGGTAAAACCAATTTGTGAAAAACTTTAATAAATAATGCTTATATTGTATATAGTTCTTTGAAATAAGCATTATACTACCAAAATATGACTGACAAAAAATGTCAGACACCCATGATAGTTGAGTTTCTTACTACATTTTTAGTTTATTTTCTAACTTGACTTTTTTTCATTACATTTTGTCCTGAATAAGTTCAAAAACAGCACAGGTCAAAACAAAATTGCTGAGTTATTTGTTAGAATCTGTAAGTGCTTCAATATAACTAAACCATAGTAATTTGGCATTCATCATAAAAGGTCAACAATAATACTTTGCATTTATAAAAATCATTAGAATAATAAAGCGTGCAAGATGTGTTCTGAAAATTCAGTTGGAGACTTGAGTTATCTAATTTCTTTTCAAATATTTATTCATTTTCACTCCTAGTTCATTCACACTTTTATCACAACCAATTTACCATATCTTTATTGAAGTCTTCCTCTTTCAGATTCACCCCCTGCTGAATTTCAGCCTCCAGTGGTTCAAGCAATTTTTGTATATCTGAGTTAAACTGCTCCAATTCCTTCAAAGGAATGGAGGCCTAAAAAAAAAGATAGTGCTAATTTAAATCAAAATTACTTTTTATTAGAAACATAAACCAAAAGAAATACATTTGTTTAACCTCCTGTTGCTAAACTAATGACATGCATTATGTTTTTGTGTTATATTTTATGAAGGTTTTGAAATACAGCTGGAAAGTACCTGAGGATGCAAATAAGGAGAAACATTTAACACTACCAGAGCTGAACATATATGCAAGAAAGTGCAATTCATCTTTCTGTGGTAGCAACAATAGTCAATTTACAGATACATTTGACTGGGCTAATTTTTACTATTCTAAAGTTGAATTTGATCTCATTTTAAATATTTAGATATAAATACATTTGGGTAAATATGTCTTATCAGAAATTGCTTCATTCATCAAATAACAGTAACCTCGGGTAGAAATGCAGAATTGTCACCTCATCCTTAGAAAAACTACATGGCAATCTGCTCAGATATTTTAAACAACATTATTAGCATGGTAAAATTGAAAGGTATGCTCTCCTATGACAAACGATGCTATTAACTTGCATTGGGAACCCTTTCTTTGGTGGTGCAAATAAATTCAAAAGAATGAACCCAGAATATTTCACAGAAAGAATCTGAATATTTGTTTTTCAACCTTACAAACATCTCCATTTCTTTAAGTTTGTATTGATAGTGATCACAGTCTCAAAAACCTTTAAAATTCCTTCATTTTTTAAGTACAACATTTGAAAGAGAACGATGAATGAAAAGACATGACAAATCAAGTATATATTCAAAAAACTAGGTGAGATTTAATTATTAGACTAAAATTCTGTTAATGAAATATATTTGTACTCTCTTGAACTTTATGCTTTATTTAATATCTTTCCATTAAACACCAGACAATATTTTACACCTGCTAGTTTTTGAAAACCCAAATAGACAACATATAAAAATCTTATTTTCTTTTAGAGAGAAAAGTTTTTAGTTTGTAAAAACAATTCAGGAATGATCTCCAGTGTCTTATGCCAAGATGATTATGTTCATCAAGTTTGGTCCCTACCTATTCTTCCCCAATCACATTCCCAGGCATAGATTTACTTTATCTTACTTAGATGGCAACTCATGGAGGACATTAAAGATAAGTCCTCAAGGACACACCAAATATCCAAAGGTAGTTTGTTACTAATGAAGAAGGCAATAATCAAATGCTATTCACGGGACATGATTCTTACATACAACATGAATAAATACACATCTTCTAGAAATGTCTACACATCCCTGAATGAGTCTATGAAATCTTTTTTTAAGGTACCTTATTATAGTACTTGTTGGTAAACCCTAATAATCATTTGTCATGTGGACTATTATAATAATTTGTTGAACCAGTACAGATTGGTAGTAGTGCGGATAAGCTTAAAGGATATTTCAATTATTTTTTATTATTTACATACTGCTGCTTTAAAATCATATATTGTTTAAAAGGTTGGTCAAAATAAAATATTAACATTCTTTCGAATTATAACTAGACAATATCAATTTGGTGGTATTTTATGTTATTGAACTGTGCTGTTCTACATGATTTTGTGAATGTATAATGATAATATTTACAATAACTTTTTTCTTAATTTTTAAATTTTAGATTCAGGGGGTACATGTGCGTGCTTGTTACATGGACATATTGTGTAGTGGTAGGGATTGGGTTTCAGGTAGCCCATTCCCCAGATAATGAACATTGTGTTCCATGGGTAGTTTCTGAATCCTATCCCCCTTCACTTTAATTGAGTACCAAGTTATCAAAACAACATAACTCTATTTGCAGTCAGCTTTACCTCTTTTACTTAATCTGCTTCTTCTCTAGACCATCTCTCCACATACTCAAATAGGACAGTTTCAATAGCTCACAACTTGGGCCTCTGTACCTCTTTCCCAATGTTTCTTCTGTAATAAATTGTATTTTCTTCTATAAATTCAACTATGATTTTCATATCTCCCAAATATTCACTTTCATATGTGACCTCACATTTGAATTCCAGTCTAGACTCCAAAAGCTAACTCACTTTTCACTTAAAGTTCAACATGTCTCCTAAACTACCTACAACAGCTCCTTCCCTAGTTCTGCTTGGGAACATTTTTCTTAGTCATCCAGGCTTAAAACATAAGTCATGTTATTCTTGAATATCTCACTCTAATCTCTAATAAAAACCAAATGTGTCAATTCATTCACTATGATCCACTAGCTTTCTATTCCCAGAGACTCCATCTTTCTTCATCCTCACACGGGACTAAAACAATAACCTCTGGACAGTTGGCAGCCAGTTTCAGCCAGTGTACACTGATCAGCTCAATATGTTTCAAAATCACTGCTTTCATCTCACAACTGAGTATCTAACCCCCAAAAGAAATTGTTATATTAAAAAGATACCTGCACTTATTTATCGCAGTACTATTTACAATAGCAAAGTTATGGAATCCATCTAAATGTCCATCAATAAAGGATTAAGTAATGAAGATGTGATATATATATACATACCATGTAATACTATACATTCTTAAAAAATAATGATATCATGTCTTTCACAGCAACATAGATAAAGAGTGAGGCCATTTTCCTACGTGAATTAACTCAGAAACAGAAAATCATATACCCCATATTCTCACTTATAAGTACATTTTAGACATAAAGGTGGGAATAACAGACATTGGGAACTTCAAAAAGGTGGGAGTTAGAAAGCGAATTGAGGTTGGAAAATTACTTATTGGTTAAAATGTACACTATTCAGGTGATAGTTACACTAAAAGCCCTCACTTCACCACTACACAATATATCCATGTAAAAAAAGTACATTTGTGTCCCTTGAATCAATAAAAATAAAAACGAAACAAAATGAACTCATTGTTTTCATTATGCTATATCTTTGCTGCAGAACTCTATGCGTATACCGAGTGCAAGTAGAAAAATTCCAAACTCCAGCACGATAATCAGAGTGTCCTTTAATCTTGCCCAAGGACCTTACCAACCTTGTTTTAAGTGCTCCTAATTGACCTTTCTTGCAGGCTATTTGACAATCATCTGTTAAACATCCCCCAAAGCCTTTAGAGTGCTTTCCATCATCTGGTGAGGAGCATATGTTTCTCTTTGAGTATGCATGGAATAAATCTGGGCTCCACCATTTACTAGCTGAGGGACATTTTACAAGTTATTAACCCTCTTTGAGCCTCAGTTTCTTTACTTGTAACATGAAGATAGGAAGAATATCTACCTCAGTAATGTTATTATGGTAAACAAATATTCTAGAGTAGAGTCCAATATATAATAAAAGCTCAATAAATGATGGCTATTATTTTCTCTCAGTATCTTATATATCCATCCAACATAAATAAATGCTCAACAAATCTTGGCTCATTGTTTGCTCTCAAAGTTCAAGACCTTCCTCCTTTGAAAACATGTGCTTTTGAAAATAAAATAAATGCTTGTTGAAATGGTGAGTGATCATTTTACAAAAGAATTTGACAAAATCATGAAATTCTAATGGTGAACATGGAGAAGTTTAAATTCCACCGTAGTAAAGTTGCATCATTCCAAAGAAAAAGAAATCTATTGATTAATTAATATGAAACTATGTAGAAAGTGGTCTCAAGGTGTCAACATTTGTTTTGTACTATGCTGTATTTTATCAGGAATGATTTAGAGGTACACAAAAGGCACACAAAAAATACAAAGACAGTACGATGAGTTTCATGAATACCTCATGAAGATGAGGAATTTTTCTTGTTTGAGCTAGAGTCCTTCTGGGTATAATCATAAGTAAATATTTCCTGGTACACCAATAAGTAAATATTTCACAAAAGAATAAATGAATGAACGACTAAAAATGAGGTGGCAAAATAGACATTTCAAAGAGTTTTTTTTAATAACTAGAGACTTTAGATAACACAATTTCTATGTAAAAAATTCAAAAGACCTGATTGGTTAGCACTTTAAACATTTAGAAATACATTCTTTGTTGGCCAAATGTTAGCAAGAAAAAGATACTGCGAAGTGTGTGTGTGTGTGTGTGTGTGTGTGTATTTTTTAAAGCAGATGTGAAAAGACTTTAGTAGACTCTACTATAAAATGAATACTATTTAGGCAAGATAATGGAAACTCAGAGTTCATTAGAAGGATGTACAGAATCTAGATTTCCTGATCAAGGACTACTTTGCCCTTAGTAAAGGGGCCATTATGCAGATTAGGGATTTGAATTATTCAGTGTGATCCCAAATACACATCTTCTAGGCATTTCTACACATGAATCAATTGGTAGAAATTTTGTGTACTGTGAATTTTAGGGTTAATATAAGAATAACTAAGCAGGGTTGTAATTTTTTAAGGTACTAATTTTAAATTTTAAGTTATTGATAAAATTTTATAAGCAGAAGCTGGTTGATGATGTACTAGATCATAGTAGCAACAAAATTTTATAACCTTATAGTAAGTTTTAGTTTCTAAATTCAAACAAATAATTTATAGTAGTACAGATCAACAGAAATATAATACAAGTCATATATGTAATTTTAAAAGTTCGAATTGTCATATTAAAAATAAAAAACAGTTAAAGTTAATGTTAATAATATATTTTATTTGTCCAATATGTCCAAAACATTATAATATAAATCTACAAATATAAAATTATTAATAAATTATTTTACATTCACTTTCTCATATTGTCTTCAAAATGCATGCATGTTTTACACTTACAGCACCTCTTAATTTGGAGTGGCCACATTTCAGATGCTCAGTGGCCACATGTGTTTCATGGCTACCTTATTGAACAGTATAGATTCATATTATAACCATACTATTGAAAAGAATGAAAAGTTCATTATTAGTTTGAAATATCATACATGAGTAATGTCTCACCATTAATAGTCAAAATACTGATTTTTCTTTAATAAATTATCATGGATTTAGATTATTCTTATAATGTCAGTCTTATTCAATTGCAAGAAATTTTTCAGGAATCTCTCTGGGTATAGAAAACATGGGAGCAGCTTTGATCTGTTATATCAGGAGTCTCTATTTTCATTTATGTGTAATTTTATGTTGTATTGTACTACGTCTTATATATCTGAACATAATAACTTTCAAGGATATATGCTTTGTCTCTCTAAGTATATTTTCAATACTTAAAGTTGGCAGTATATCTTATACTATTCTGTATTTTCCATGGCATATACAAGTTTATTATACAAAAAGGTGCTTATTATATCAATGAGTAGTTTTTAAAAACTACCGTATATTAATTGAATTAACCAATGACCAGTTTTGTGACCAAAATAATCATAAGTAATCAATACAATTATTTTCGTTATGTTATTGGTAGGATGACACCAGTCATTTGACATCCATGTGATTAATACTTAGACTCAAGGAGTTGAAAAACTGCTTTCCTTAAGAGTTCATTAGTTCACCATTAGGTCATGACAATTCAAATATGGAAAACATTTTCCCAACCAATTAAAGTTTTACATGCTATTTTTTTTATTCATTGTCTTTGTGATTTGGAATTCTTATGTGACTTTATAAAAGAAGTGTTTAGTAAGAAAGCATCTATAATAAAGTAGCTCATTCTTCCGTCATCAGATTTTAAAACATGAAGTATATAATGTCTGCCTTTCAATTCAGAATTATGATAAATTATCTAACACAGTTGAAAGCAATGGTTGCTAAATCATCTTAATTAATGGGTAAATTACTTCTATTAACTTTAAAAGAAAATATATGACCAGAAAAGAACCAGAATCACAATTAAATCACACAATGTTAGACAATGCACACAAGATAGGTTTTAGAATATATAGAAAACAATTAAACAAAAGCTATAATATTGCAGAAGAAAGTATATACCAAATATAGGTTTTCACACTTTAGTCTTTTACTTACCTTTTTATTTTAAGAACTTTAGCATGACTGTGCAGTCATACAAAATACATATAAAATAGAACATAGGGAAGTTTAATAAACAGATAAATGGACACAAAAGAAAGAGACAGAGAAACTGAGAAAGACAACACTTTGTTTTCCTTGATTTTTTAATGTTGTTTCAAATTTCTTAACAACTATTAACTGTGCTTTGTTGGATGACTTAAGGATTAATGAAATTTAAGGCTTTGTTAAAATTTTGGCATTAAAGGTGAATTATATAACAAGTTAACAAAAAATAACAGACTGAAGAAAAGCAAATCAATTACATACTGATTCATTGTAAATTGAAAGCAATCAAAATTATTCAGATACACTTTATTTATTTTAAAATGAAAGCTTTCCTTGGTTAAATATAATTTCAGCGTGCATAGATACACTAGCATAATAATGGCTGTGTTTACACAGACAGCAAAGTAAACATTGTTAATCTGGACTATGGAATCTTAGTAATCATGATAAGTGACCACTATATTCAAATTACACTAAAATCTAAGTTGAAAATAAATAATCCAAGTGCTACAGATTGGCTTAAAATAGTTTCAAATCAATCAGTCTCCTCTTTCCATTCTGCAGCTTTGAAACTTTATTTATCATTACAATGTTTGTATAGAAATATAAGAATAATTCACGGAAATCAAAATGAATAGTTTCAAGGACCAATAACATCCTATAATACAGAAAAGACAGACTGCTGATATGATATAAAGAGCTATTTCAAATCATTTTATATGAAGAGAAAAAAGCTTACAAAGATAAATAAGACTATTGAAACGATACTATATCTATGCTAGAACAAAGATAATCAAATATAGTGACTTATAGATTTATTTATTCTCTTATTTTAAACTTATAAATCAAACTATAATAAAATATAAGGAACAATATTTTTTTAATTAAACAAATTAACTCAGAATAGTGACATATCATTGGTTGCATTCTTTTCATATTAGGTAAGGTACTGGTTTACCTTTGATGATTTGATCATGAAAATGTAAATATGTAGCTAAATTGTGAGCCGAAAACGAGCATATTTTCCAGTATATCCCCATTGATTTTGAATTGATGAGATTAATTTCATGTTTACTCATTTCAGTATTGGATACAAAATATATTGGTGGTTCAAGATTCAGCCCAACTGTCTACTTTTGGTCAAGCATGACTTGGAATATTTTACTATTTCATTACTTTGTGAGTTTACAGGTAGCAAATAAAAATAGGAGTTGAAAGAACTTAATTCTAAAGTATGTGGGGGAGACATAGATAAATCAAAAGCAAAAACATAACAATGACAATTTTGTATTTTTAACTTCCTGTGGATTTATGTAACTTTTTAACCATTTTTTTCTTCTTTATTTCTACCTACCATCTCCCATTGCTTCCTCCTTGCCACTTTTTTGTTCAATTATTTTCACTTTTAAAATAAATAAGTATACTGAAATCACTGTTTGAAGTGAGATTTGATCTGTTTATAGTAACACATAATAGACCAACAATAAGTATTTGCTGATGTAAGTAGAGGTAATAAACTATGATGTGTCTGCATGTTAAAGTAAACAAAGCAATGGACTGGGATCTAACATATTCTAACCAGGATATCTGACAACTTGGTCAACTCACTGACTCTCTGAGAACCCCATAGTTTCCGATCCCAAGAACAATTAATTATATTTGCATCTGCTGATGCTGATCAGGGGAATAATTTTCATGTTTTAAAGGACCACAAATGAAAATAACCAAATAGCTTTAATTATTACAAATGTCTTGCTAATAATGTCCAGTTAATTTTATCAAATGACACTGGTCACCAAATTCAGTTATGTATCTATTTTAAAAATATTTTGAATGATTACAAAAGGGATTTATCATCAAAATTTCAACAGAATTAATTTTTTCTAGGGATAGCCAATTTAAAAATGTGGAAAAATATGTTGTTTTAATAGAAACTCTGTTAGGTTTATTTCTTTTTTACTTCAGTTAAATAAAATTAGCAAGTATATTAATACATAGTTTGAGTATCAATCTGTTATTATTACCTGAGGATATTATCTGTAAATATTACATATTTAATGTTCTACAAATTATGTAATGTTTACAAATCTTTACCTAAGTTTGCATCCATGCTTTAAAAAATTTATTTGTAGAAAATTTTATTAAAGGGATTACTTATATATAACTAGAATAACTGTACCAATTAATGAATCATATTGTTTTCTATAAGAAAATGTGTTAAATTAGAACATGATCAGAAATAGACTGCAAAGGGGGAAAAATAAATATATTTGTATTGATACAGATTACCACAGAAAATCATGTTTAAATCAAAATAATCCAATCCAATGAATCTTAATATAATATTCTAGATCACATTTATGAGATGCATCATGTATTTCCTACTGATTTTTGGAGAGTCAAAATATTTGTTCAAATTATTGTTAAATTATTTCTCACATATAAAATCATACTTTAAGATAGATTATACCCAATCATGTTTTTTTCTTTATATATTCTAGATTATATGGAAAGCTAACTGACTCTCTCATAGCTTCCTGTAAACATGTGACAGTCTCTGATTCAAGCAATCATTACTTTTACATCTGCTTACACTGATTGGAGGTTTTTTTCAAAAAAAACTTGACACTTTGTAATTATTACTGCAAACTATGAATATTTAAATGCATGAAGCCAAATTGTCCAAATCTCGTATTAAGTTGCAACACATATATACGAGAGAGAACCTGCTATGTGTGTTAGTAGCAATTTTCAGGTCCATATGGAAATTAAAGAACATAAATTATTATGTCCTATAGCACACAAGTCTTAGTGAGGGTTAAAGTCAGTGCAAAAATAAGTACAATTTTCTCTGATTGGTATCAATTTCAGGGATAATAATTTAACATTTCAGCTCCTTATAAAAGTGAAGTATTTCTAAGTCTCTAGAAGGAAATACAATCTCACTAAGCAAAGTATGTATATAAATTTCATAATATTTTGTAACAAAGTAAAATAATTGCCTATATTAATAGGACATAGCTAAGACTGTTTAGTCAAAATTATTTTGATACTAAGTGTTGCAACATGATAAATAATCTTCATGTGTATTTTATTATTGAAATTCGAATGTAGGCTTTTTCACATAATTAGAATCGAATGAGTCATTTTTTAGTTCATCATGTTCTTGGCCCTCATATGTACTAATTTAAGTCTACACTATTTCTCAATGTCTTTGGACCAGTAGTTCTCAAAGCGTGGTCCCTTGACTATTAGCATCAATATCACCTGGAAAAAATGTGAGAAATGCAAATTCTTCGACTCTCCCCCAACCTCCTGAGTTAGAATCTCTGGGGGTGGGGCTCAGCAATCCGTGTTTTAATAGTTTCTCCAAGTATACAAAAGATTGGGTCACTGCTCTAGACTGACAATGCGTTTCCATTCCCATAGCTACTCCTTTATTTGAGGCTATCACTGTCTCTCATCTACACTATTGCAATAGCCTCTTGTCTGATTTTGCAAATTCATGTCATTATACAGTTGAATTTGCCTCACAACTACCAATGGACTAAGCTTTCAACAGTGCATTAAAAATATATCAAGAACTCCTCATTGTCTACTAAATTAAGCATAAAACTATTATCCTGGTTGTCCATGACCTCTTCACACTAGGTCTAACCATCTTCTTCAGTATTATTACTTACAACTAAGCTTCATGTCTGATACTTTTTATACCATAAGCAACCTGAACTTACTCTCCATTGAACATACTGAACGCTTTTGAGCTTTTCCATGGATTTATTCTGAATTGTTACCTCCTCTGTCTTTCTGGAGACAATAGATTGTCCACAGTACCAAATACTGTGATCTGAAAATAGTATAAGGTTTGTGAGAGTTCTTCCAGATTGATCCCTTTTCTCAACTCTTCCTTTATTAGTTCTTTAAGATCCACCTCAACAATCACCTCTCCCAAATTGCTGACTCTTCCTTCTCCAGCTTGGCTACTGGAAGGATGGAGAGGGATAGAATGGTCATAAGCACTAAAACTAAGTATCCAAATGATTTTTGTCTTCCCACTCCCCTTCCTATGCTTCTGTGTCCTGGAACCTTTCTTTTCCTGATAGCATCACGTTTCCTCCAGCCATGCTACTATGCTCAGATGTCCTAAAACAGAGAGCGTTAAGACAAGCTGTCATGTCTCTCCTCATTGACTTCAACTTTACTCAGGGTTCTAATATTTTTTCTGATCCATTTTTATAATTCCGACCCTCCTCATTAAAACTGTCATTTTCTTACAATGATTTCACATACGTTAGAAAATTTAAAACTTTCTCAAAGCTATTGTATACTCATGAGTAATCTAAATGAACTGGGAAGAGGCAGTATTGGGGGCAAAAATAACCTTCTAGTATGTCTTAAATTGGTTCACTTGATTATCTGTAAGAGTAGCCCTTGTCATGAAAATAACGAAGTCTTCCTGACTCCAGTCTATTCCACCAGAGGCCATAAAAAATGATCCATTCCTCCATTTATTTTTTTCCCTCAATGTATGTCTGTGACCTCCAAATTTGGCTATTCAAATCCAAAACATATAATAAAAAGACTAATTATTGACAAAATTAATAAATTTTTACCATTTCATATCTATACAGTTATTATTAGATTTCAAAATGTCTATTTCTACATACCTTACATCATTTGATCCTTACTACAGTCTTGAAGTGGAAACAGGAAAGGCATCATCTTCCTAATTTTCTATATTTAAATGAGGCTCCGAAAGGTAAAAGGGCATATCCAAGACCATACAACTAGTAATGTGCTCAACTAGTACTCAAGCAAGTTATATGGCTTCAAGTTAAGAACTTTTTTATTCTCACCATACTGCTCTTCATTAATGGCTAAAATTAACACTATAGAGAATTGCACCTAGGCGGACAAGTTATCACTCAATCTGAACTGAGGATCCCAGTGCTCACTGCCTTCTTACACTGAATCCATGCTCTACGTGTATCAGTCCCCGCCTACTTTTGTTTGTTTGTTTTTTAATCCCCACAGAATTTCCCGAGTCTATTCTTCTTTGTGAAACTCAGCCATAGACTCAACCATCAAAAGTTATATTCCAATCAAATCTTACCCTATAAAGGAGCTTGATTTTGAGAGCAAATGCCACTCTTAAGACTTCTAGCACTTCCAAAACTTCCCTACTCCAAAACCAAACACAATCCATTAAATATCTTAAATCCCCTATTGTAATCAAGAGAAGAGGCAAACTTTAAAATTAACAGGGACATGTGAACTGATTTAATCCAAAAACTGAACATTGTGTTCTATGGGTATAACATGTGCCTCCTGAACTTGATCACAGGCAGGAGAAAGACAAACAACTGATAAATCCCCCATCTAGTAATTCAATTACTCTCTATTTTATACATTTCATTTTAAGTAATTATTCTTTGTTGGGGGGTAGTTTTCCTTTTAAAAATTACTAATCTGCTTTAACTTCATTATCTTACAAACATTGAAATAAGCAAAGAAATGACATGTACTGCCTATTTCTGACAAAACTGGCTCGAAAATTCAGTCTTTTAAATCCACTGTTCTCTCTGCTGGGATTATCTCGCCATATATTAAACATCCCCATAAAGACACAGTAGTGTTAAAATATTTTATTATTACAATTAGTATTTAGTTTTGTGTTTGTAAACAGCAATTTTTTAAACAAGTATGTTTACATCCTTGCATCTTCTCACACTCTCTAGCCCAATGGAAGTATTATACCATTACTTGATGCAAAGAATAAATATGTAAAGTGTCAGATACACTATATCTCTGTGTTTTGGGTTTCATCAGGATAATAAGCATAATTATCTCTTCAGAGACCTAAATGTGGTCACTACTGCACTCAAATATATTTACTAATATAAAGAAAAAAGAATACTTAATAAACATGTGATTCTTTTGTCAATTAATATACCATTTAAAATACTGATTTGAAATGTCTTATTCCTTGTTTTGGTAGGGAAAATAAAATAAGTGTATGGAGTACTCGGTTGATGCATAATTTCTGGAAGTATACTCTTAAATCTATGCAGAATATAGAATGAAAACTGACAAACTTGTTTTGATCAAAAACTTGTATTGGCTAGTTCTGTCACTTCTATGGTAGAGGAGTAATTCTATCTATTTTTCCATATCTGTGAGTCGCAATCTTATAATTTATCCTAAAATAATACCCTGTTTTCACTTATTTATTACAAATAAGGAGCAATGAATTAAGGTAAGCTAATAACTTGTTGCTTTGTGAAGATGAATTTTGAAGAGTTACTATGTTTCATGTCATAAACTATTTAGAATTCATTATATAACATTTTACATATTTTGAAAACTACTTTATTATTTATTTATTTATTTATTTATTTTGAGTTGGAGTCTCACTCTGTTGCCCAGAGTGGAGTGCAGTGGCCGCTCCCGGCCACCGCAGCCTCAACCTGCTGGGCTCCGGCAATCCTTCCGCCTCAGCCTTCCAAGTTGCTGGAACTACAGGCGCGCGCTACCACACCCGGCTAATTTTTTGATTTATTGTAGAGATGAGGTCTCATCAAGTTGCCCAGGCAGGTCTTGAACCCTCGGGCTCAGGCAACCCACTCATCTCAGCCTCCCAAGGCAAGGGATTACAGGCTGAGTCACCGAGCCCAGCTTGAAAACTACTTTAAATATGTACTATTATATATAACATGATTATACACTGCAATGTCTTAAAAAGTGTAGCATTTGTGAAACCATGATGTTATTGGATGTTTATACTTATCAAAATATTTTTGAATATGTTCTCTTATTTTTCTAAGAATCAATACTTACCTGATATATTGCAACATATTTTCTCACAAATACGTCAATGTCTTTCTCATTTAAGATTACGTTTAGCAATTATCTATATATCTAGGTACATATATTTCTTTTATATACTTTTTTAATATTTGAAAGCATATCATATATATTGAAAAATTTGTCAAGCTACATTATATAAATTTTGGGGTAATTACTTGCATTTCAAATATTCCCAAAGTGTTGCAATTCTCTAATATTGTATTCATATAATTTTGCAAATGACTTCTTAGATAAGAATTTGTCTTCAATATATGTTACACAAATACAAAGATTATCATGCAAAATTTCCATATTCCCTGGTTCTTCATTAAATAAATATAAATAGATATATAAAATTACAAATATTAAGATATATAAGCTTTGCAATTATTTGTTTCCATGGTTTGAGCATTTCATTATATCCTAATTGATTTTATCACAGTGTTTGAAACTAGCAAGCGCAAATTAAATACATATACGTGCACAACTAGCAAAGAGAGAGGTACAAACACCCTAGATCGTGCAGGAAATGTACAAGGCCTCAATTTGGATATTTGATCTGTATTACATACAAGCAGTATTATATTTTGCAAAATATATCAGTAGCGCTTTCTTTTGATGGATGTCTTTGTGCTTTTTTTTTTTTTTTTTTGGCCTGCAGCATGCTATTTGTAACTTTGCTGTAGGTAACCCCTGAAAGTACATATGTAAACCAGCGCAGAACGCAGTTTTAGAATAGCTGTGGCAGAAAAAAAAATAGAGAGAAAGAGAGGGAGAGAGAAATATATAGAGATTGATTGATCTCCCATGATAGTCAGTGGTAAAATTTCCTTAAATACATTTTGGCTTTCATTTTCCTTTTGAAAACCTTGCTGTGGGAGCTACTTGGCCCTTTCAGAGCATTGCGCAACCTTCGCAAGAGATCATTTAGCACTAGTTTCCACCTCGGAGTAGATCTTCCTACCTTTCCAGTCTTAATTCTGTGAGAAATGGCTGCAAATCGATGGTTGAGCTCTGAGATTTGAGGCTCTACTACTTTCCTGCAGTGTTCGCCGCGGTTTGCCATCAAGTTTGCTGCTTGGTCACGCGTAGAGTCCACCTTTGGGCGTATGTCATTCAGTTCAGCCTTTAAACGCTATATTCCGTGAGCAAGAGACAGGGCTCGAAGTTAGTAATTAATGGAAGTTGAGAGAGAAAGAGAGAGATATAGATAAGAGAGAGAGAGAGAGAGAGAGAGAGAGAGAGAGAGAGAGAGAGAGAGAGAAATGGAGAAAAAGACAAAAAGTAAGAGAGAGAATATAAGAAGAGAGAGACAGAAAGTAAAAGAGAGACAAAGACACAGAGAGAAAGCAAGACAGAGACAGAGACAGAGACAGAGAGAGAGAGACAGACAGACAGACAGACAGAAGTCAAGAAAGAGAGCAAGAATGACCACATGCAGAAGAATAGAAAGGGAGGAAAATGCCAACTTCCATAAAATGGGAGTAGAGTGACAATATGTATATTGTCAGAAAAATAGGCTGTTGTCAAGTTTGATGTGTGTCAAATTAAAATGTTTATTTAGTCTGAGAAAGAACAATGAATGGTTTTCTGAATTCTCTAAATTTTCTGCAATAGTCATGATATTTTATGTCTCACCTTATCTTTACTGAATTTAATAACCATGGTACAAATCTAAATAGGTGCACAGGAGAGAAGGTAGCTGAAGAACAATTTTCTATCCCTTCCTTGTACTTTCAAATACTTCTTTATTATTTTGGATGTAAGGGGAAAAATATTTTCTGATAGCTATGCATTCTGTGTCACATACAGAAGTATTGAGGAATATTCTGCTTGATCTAAGTGGTCACAGAGTCTATAAGTTAAATAACTCAGTTCTGATTGTCGCAAAAGCCTTGAAGAAATTTCATCATACAAGGATATCCTTGTCTACACATCAAGGAAGAATGGAGAGGACAATAAAAAATCCACATAAAAACAAGGTTAAGACAATGGCATAAATGCATTTGGAAATGGTCTGAAATGCATTTACAGATTTTCATTAAAAAGAAATT
Organism: Tarsius wallacei; assembly: GCA_963574415.1. NCBI lineage: Eukaryota > Metazoa > Chordata > Mammalia > Primates > Tarsiidae > Tarsius > Tarsius wallacei. Next base: position 740 of record CAUYQG010065116.1, on the reverse strand, counting down.
ATAATCTGTGGCAATATCAGTGACATAAAAAGAATGGCAAAGACAGAAATATAATTTTGAGTATTGTTTAAGTAGTAATTCATTAGTCAAATAAAATTACTGATATTTCAGCAAAACAAAAGACATTAATTTAAAAGAAAGTTATTAAAATTAAACTCTTTCTATTTAATTGAGAAAGGTAGTGTCATCAAATAGAGACAGTGTAGTATCAAGAAGGTATATTTGCACATTATACATTTTATGCCCTTTTACAGGAACCATTTTTTAAAATAAAGATTAGGTTGCCTTTGTGAAAGTAGACTTAGGATGTCCTAATAATTAGTTTCAATACAAAAAGAGAGAACATGAGGCCATGCTTATTTTACATGTAGTTAAAAATGAAAAAATTCAATTTTACATAAATCTAGCATTATGAGTAACTACTATGATTTGGATACCGCATAGGTAAAATAGCCAGATGACTGGATTTCAGGTATTTACTTAGATGGGCTGAATGAATAATGGAGAGAAATTGTTGTTTGTGTTAGATTTAAGAATGTAGTACTACACTTAAGATAGAAATTTGCATTATGAAACCAAAATAAATCCTGGAATCCCTTTCTGAGCAGAGTTTAAATTGGGTATCATTAACTGAGAGGTAGATTTGGACAGCTATCACTATTTAAAAAAACTCTTCAAAGTCATTAATTCCCATTCTAAAGGGGAAAGAAGGGAAGGAGGGAAAGAGAGAGGGAAGGAAA
>CAUYQG010065111.1:0-40129 GCA_963574415.1 Tarsius wallacei | reverse complement strand
ACAGTTGGCAAATATTTTTTCCCATTCTGTGGGCTGTCTCTCTGCTCTCTTGATGGTTTCTTTTGCTTTGCAGAAGCTTTTCAGTTTGATGAGGTCCCACTTGTCTATCTTATTTCTTATGGTATGGGCACTTAGGATTTTGATCAGGAATTGGTTGCCAATTCCAATTTCCATAAGGGTATCTCCTGCATTTTCTAAGATTCTTATAGTTTGAGGTTTTATGTTTAGGTCTTTGATCCATTTAGAGTTAATTTTTGTGTACGGTGATAGGTAGGGGTCCTGTTTCAATCTTCTGCATGTGATCAGCCAGTTTTCCCAGCACCATTTACTGAATAGGTTCTCCTCTCCCCAATGGTTGTTGTTGGAGGCTTTGTCAAAGATGAGTTGGTTGAGAAATTGAGGCTTTGCCTCCAGAATCTCTATCCTGTTCCATTGGTCTATATGCCTGTTCTTGTACCAGTACCAGGCTATTTTGATTACTGTAGCCTTATAGTAAAGTTTGAAGTCTGGGAGTGTGATACCTCGTGCTTTGTTTCTTTTGCTAAGGATTCCTTTTGCTATTCGTGGTCGTTTCCATATGAATTTCTGTATTGTCATTTCCAGGTCTAAGAATGATATTGATAATTTAATGGGTATTGCATTGAATCTGTAGATTGCCTTTTGTAGGATAGACATTTTAACAATGATGATTCTTCCTATCCATGAGCATGGAATATTTTTCCATTTGTTTGTACCTTCTTGGACTTCTCTGAGCAGAGTTTTGTAGTTCTCGTTGTAAAGATCTTTCACTTCTCTGGTTAGGAAGTTGCCAAGGTATTTCTTTCTTTCTTTCTTTCTTTCTTTCTTTCTTTCTTTCTTTCTTTGGCTATTGTGAATGGAATTGTGCTTTTTATTTGGTTCTCCGCCTGCTTGTTGTTGATGTATAAGAATGCAACTGTCTTTTGCACATTTATTTTGTACCCCAAGGCAACCTTTCCTCCTCCCTCTATGGGTCCTAATATTTATTTATAAATAAGTATATATGTGGTGTGATGCTTTTACTAGCAATGAAAGAAAATATTAATGAAATTGGAACTTTATATTTACTCCAAATCTTAGAAAGGAAACACGAATATGTCACTCAAAGTCAGAATTTTCCTTTGAAAATACAACTCCGATTGTATGTTTTTTGGTCAGTACTCATGCAAAGTTTGACAGATTGTATGTTTTTTGGTCAGTACTCGTGCAAAGTTTGACAGATTACTATTCTCAGCGATGGTTGAGTCTTCACATACTTGACTGAAAGATTTTATTATTTAAAATAAGGTTTAGCCCAAAGAGAAATGTAATGTAAATAAAACAAAATGTAATAACTAGAAGCCTTATTTTCTGATTATTTTCCTGAGAAAGAAAATTATTCAAAGTTTAACTCTAATAAGAATATCTTATTAACATATCCAAAAGGGTTTGTATTATTATGCAACTGCACAGTAACTTGAAAAAGTTCAATAGGAAGAAAGTTTTTTTTTTCATTTTTGTTTTGCCAGAAATGAAGATTTAATGTGGTTAGCTAAACTGTGAAGCCTTAAGTTAGACTCACTATTGTATGGTGGTTAATTTTATATGTCTACTTGACTGCATTAAAAGACACCTACATAGCTGGTAAAACAGTATTGCTGGTGTGTCTGTGAGAGTGTTTCTGGAAGCGATTAACATTTGAGTAACAGACTGAGTAAAGAAGTTCCCTTCACCAATATGGAGCGGCATCATCCAACCTACTGAGGGCTCAGATAGAAAAGAAAGGCAAAGGAAGGGCAAAGTTGCTTTCTTCTTAAGAGGAACATCAATTAATATCTTCTCTTACCTTCAGACATCAGAGCTTCTAGTTTTTGAGTCTTTGGATACTCAGACTTTCAACAATATCCTCCGAACACCATTCCTTACTCCTGTGTTCAGGCATTTGGGGTCAGACTGAATTACATGACCAGTTTTCCTGCTCTCCAGTTTGTAGATGGCATATCATGGGACTTCTTGGTCTCCATAATCATGTGAGATAGTTGTCATAATAAATCTCCTTTTATAAATCTATAAAAAGTGCTGCTAATTCTGTTTCTCTGAAGAACACTGACTAATGCAGTTATGTTGAAAAGTTTTCCTAATCAGTCTAAGTGCGACTCCATCATGTATCCAAGGAAAGGCAGCCAGTTCAAGAATAAACAACAAGCACAAAGCATCAACAGAGAATCAAAACATTGAAATATCCAACAGACTAATTGGAATCCTTGATTGTAGCTCTATTGTTCTTTTGACTAAGAAGTCCATCCTTCTTTCAATCTTAAAATATTATTTTTAGGATAACAGATTTTTAAAAGTATCATACATTATATTCCTACCACTTACAATAAAAATTTGTCTAATTGTATACAGGCTCTAGGACATCAAGGCATGTAACACTTTTGTTTTTGACATCTGTTTAACCACCAGATGGCAATGTAATGCAAATAATCAAGCAGGCAAAAATGAAGGCACTAATTTTACCTAGTGATTTGCTATTGTTTTTCTAGCTTTCATTTCCTTGCAAATAAGTTTTAAATGTCAATGTGTTGACATAAATGATGCATTGTTATTTATGTTCATCATTGTATCATAAAGTATTTTAGGTTATTATGTTAAATTACAGAAAAAAAAAACTGATTGTTTTTTTGAGTTGGTGTCTCACTCCCTCGCCCAGGCTGGAGTGCAGTGGCACGCTCACGGATACCCCAGCATCGACCTGCTAGGCTTCCACCACCCTTCAGCCTCAGTCTTCCAAGTAGCCAAACTACAGGCATGTGCTACAGTGCCCGGCTAATTTTTTATTTACTGTAGAGATGAGGTCTTGCCAAGTTGCCTGGGCTGGTCTCAAACTCATGGGCTCAGGTAATTCACTCGTCTCGGCCTCCCAAAGTGCTGGGATTACAGGCTGAGCCACCGAGTCTGGTCAAAAACCCTGATTTTTAGCTAGCAGTAATTCTTTTTTAGTTCTTTGATCATGACAGAAGTCTACTTCTTGTAAGTTTTAAATTTAATGTTGAATGTTATAATCTTAAGACTACCAGAAATATGTATGTATGTTAGAATTGTTTTTGAAATTGTATATAGCACCCTTTTCTAGAATAAAAAAGCTATTTTTATTGAGTTACCATGTGTAATCTATTTTTTCAAAACAATTATGACAATAATTACTACTCAAATCTACTAAATACAATCTCTTCTTTGCTAATTACAAAGATACGCCAAGAAAAAAAAACTCTGGATTATGTGAATTAAGACCTCAGAATGGACAATGATTCAGGTTGTAGAAAATTGAGAAGAATGGTCTATAGAGTTAGCAAAGTGTCTTCTGTAGGCAACAATACCCATACCCTGCCCCATACAACAAAGTTTAGGCAACCTTCCTGGTTTTCCTACACAGTCTTCAAAGTCTATATTTGTTATTTACATTTCTCTTCCCAATTTTCCAAGAATGTTCATTTTAATCTTATTTCTATGACTTTAGAATGTTGAAGAAAATGAAGGTGACTTATTCAGAGTAAATTACCAGTGGCTTCACACTCTTCGATGGTCCTGCTCAAATCATCCTAGTGCAGGGTGTCAGGGTATGTTCCTATACTCACAGCTACTCAGGAGGTGGAGGCAGGAGCCTAAGAGTTCGAGGTTGCAGTGAGCTATAATCGCACCACTGCAATTCAGTCTGGGCGATAGAACAAGAACCTGTCTCAAAAAGACAAAAACAAATGAACAAATCCTGGAAAACATCATTTATTTTAGAAAATAGGAGTGGAAGTATATAAAGAATAAGCAGTAATAGAGACTCATATTTGACAGAAAGAATAATACACTCAAGCTTATTGTTGGTTCTATATATTAGCAAACTGAACTGGGATCCTCTCACCCAGACCAGTAAAGTCAAATACTGACATCAGGATACTGGCAAGATAAAGTAAGGCATTTATTGCAGGGCACTAAGCAAGAAGAGTTGGGCAGCTAATGCTTAAAATCTGAACTCCAACATAGCTTATAGGTAAGGATTTTTAAAGACAGGGAAGCAGAGATTAAAGGCAAAGTCATATGTCAATACATGGCGGTTATACATTGGGTTCACCTAAAAAGGTGGGACATCTCGATGTGGGAGCCCACAGGTCATTCAAACATTTTCTGATTTGAGTTTATTTAAGAAGGTGAAACTTAGTCTAAAAATGTAGGATCAGCAGAAAAAAATGCTAGCCTGGTTCCTGAAGGTCTCCTCCTCCAGGACCTCAGGAAGAAATTCAGAACAAAGAAGATCCTTGAGAGTTCAGTCTTGAGACTCCCCTTATCTGAAGTCTATGTGCCAGTGAATATATTTGGTGGGTATCTGGGTTTCTGAAAAAGAACTCAAGGACACACAAGGGATTATTTTTTGGACAAAACCCAGAATTATTTTTTGAAGAGTGAATCCCTTATAGCACAGGCTTCCTCGGCTTGGTAAGTGTTTTAAAAACCCATCGGCATCAGTGTACCAGCTATTGTTGTGAGGCTGCCTCCAGCTTCAGTGATTTTTTTGGGGGGGGAGGGGGGATTATTTCAATATGTTTGCCCATTTTATGGCAAGTGATTTATTAGTAAACCTGCCACACCGTGCTAAGTGTTCAACGGTTTTTGAGCAAAAAGGCATGACCCCCATGCCCCACCCTGACTATTTACTGGATCTCACCTTGAGTGAATTTGTTTGTGTGTTTTTGTCCCTGGATGAAAAAAAGACCTCAAAGGGAAATATTTTGCCAATGTGGAAAAGGTGAAAAAAAAAATGGAAGAAGCACTAAAAGCCATCAAATTTGGCCAGCTCAAAAACTGTTTTGAGCAGTGGGAAAAGCATCTCACTAGTTGTACTTTGAAGATAACTAAAGTTTAAACATGTAAGAATAAATACAGAACTTTTGTTATCAATAAATTCCAGGTTTTGTAGGGGGTGACCCTTGTATATTAAGATGTTATCTTTGATTTCTACGTGGAACAAAAAAAATCTAACTCGAACCTCCTTAGCAATTATTCTAAGTTGCTATACCTTCTCAGATTTTCCTTCCGCCTGCCTTTTCTCCTTTATTTTCAACTGTACCCTTATTTCTTTTTTTAAAAATATTTCTATTTTTAAAAATATTTTAAAACAATTTTTCATCATTTATTTCCTCAGAATATAATATTTTATGACTGAGTAACCATCTTATCAATATTTCTATATACAAATCATGACATAAAATCTACATCGATTTTAAGTATGTTGATGGAAAAATGAGTGGACAATCAGTAAACATTGCTTCCACTTGTGATAAAATAAAATGATAATACATGCTCTAGTTCACATCTGAGTATATTATTACCTGATTTACGACATTATTAGGCAATTAATTTAAAGAACAAAAGACAAGCTCTTATATTCAGTACTTATCTCTTTATTATCTTTTAAGGTTGATAGACACTTTTGTTTAAGAAGGTGTTTGATTCACTAAATACTTAAGTGCTGTTAAATTAACTATTGTATTAAAATGTTTGGAAATAGCTTGATTTATGCTGGAATTAATCTGAATATATACCTTGGGAAAGTGATGTATAACGAAATATATTTTAGTCACTATTCCTGATCACTCAAACGAAACTATTTATGTACAGATATTCATTTTATACAAATTACAAAATGGTTCAGCTTAGAAATGTAGAAAGCTATAAAATAATATTGCACTAAACTGAAAAAAATTCTATGTATCTGGAAATGTACAAAATTCTAACCTTTTGTAAATCTGTCAAAGAAAATAGGACACAAGGCAACCATGAAAATGAAGTTCCAAGAGGAGATATGAACATATAAACATTTCATAGGACATGAGAGAAAGAGATGGCCACCATGCACACATGTTTTTGTTTTTTATGTTAAAGACGTGGGTATAATTCAGGATTAGGTATACAGGTGGTCATCGCACAGGTAAAGTTTGGGCCTCCCTTTGGTCTCCACTTCGCCTGGTTTATGATCAAATACCCTACTGATGTTATGTGTCCACCTCCCCCCGGCTTGTGTTCCACCACTGCCAATCCCTTAGGATAAAAGTTCGGGGTCCACCTATGAGTGAGAACATGTGGTACTCAGTTCTTTGTGTCTGTGGTAGATCACTGAGTATTAAAGACTTTAAATATATCCAAATTGCTGCACAGCCATAAAGAAGAACAAAATTATGTTGTTGTTGTTTTTAATTTCTTTTTGAGACAGGACTCTGTCACACAGGCTGGAGTGCAGTTGCCAACCATGGCTCACCACAGCCTCAACTTCCTGGGCTCAGGTGAGTCTTATGCCACACCCTCCCAAGTAGCTGGGATTACAGGCACATGCCACTGAGCCCAATAATTTTTTTTATTTTTTGTAGAGATGAGGTCTTGCTAGGTTGCCAAGTCTGATCTCAAACTCTTGGGTTCAAGCAATCCTCCCAGGTCGGCCTCCCAAATTGCTGGGATTACAGGCAAGAGCCCCCATGCCCGGCCAACACACACATTTTTAAAATTAGCTAAAAATTCAACACATTATTAAAGGCCAAGTTTGGGCTCAAATGTCAATATTCAACAGCTAGGACCTCCAGACAAAAGGGAAGTTTGCAAGCTCTTTTGGGGAATGCATCTACCAGGTGCTTGCTAGAAAGATTCAGGGCAAGGCTAAACAAGAGAAAGTACTCTTTTTGGTGTTGAAGATGTGCAAGTAGTGATTGCCCACTCCTGGGATTCCGGAACAGAAAACCTGTCTGCTTTCCTATGCAAAAATCTTAATCCCTGGAGGAAAGCAGCAAACTCTTTTGTTGCCAGGTCATAGGCAAAGAGCCACTGCTTCTATAGAGAGGCAAAAACAAAATTGCCTCTCCAGTGGTGAAAAGCAACATCTAGCTCTAGAACATCACAGGGGAAAAAAAAATGCAATGATACCAAGGGACTGGAGATATATACATAATGTCATTGGCTAAAAGGCCAATAAACTCTTTTTGGTTAAGGATCGTACACCAATGACAAGCAGTGGTGTGCTACCACGAGGCAGGAATGGGAAGCTCTCCTTCCTAAGACCAATCAGAGATAATACAAGGTGGTGTTTGACTTCCATAGAGATAAGGGTGATATAACTGAGAATTTCCATTTCAGCTTTTGAAAAAGAGTTTTAAGTCTTTTTCTCTTTAAAGCCTCCACTTTAAAGATCTTTTTTCTTTCTGAACTAATTGTGTATATGTTTTAGAAATTCCAGAGGCTGATTTAGGAATAACAGAGTATGGAAGCACCATGGGAGAATTCTCCTTAACGAGGTCACCTGAATGTGATTGATCTACAACGTGGCCTCAGTCAGATGGCATTGGCCAGCTCTCCAGATGGACAATAATTAAAGATACCCATAGAAACAAGATCTGTTCCTTGTGTGGCCCCCAAATACTCCTAATTCCATGCTTTGCATTTAAAATCACATATCCTCAGTCTAAAGTTTTGAAAATATTCTTTTTGAGGCATGAGCCGGGCTGTTTCTCCTCTACCAGCTTTTAGAGTCAAGTCACTTTCCTCCCATTAAATCCTGTGCTTGTTTATTTTAACCTACAAGCGATGAGTAGCAGAACTTGCTATTGTGCAGGAGTGCTGATGCTGGATTTTGACAAAAATAAAGAAGCAAACAAATTATAACAACAAAAATGTCCTCTCCACTGCTGCAATAACATTAGCTACTGACAATCAACAGCAATCCAATGCTGGGAGAAGAGCAAGAGCATGAAGAGGATAAAGAACTTTAGGTCTTGTCATATTATTCTACTGTGGAGGAAACAAGTTAGGACGCTGCAGTTTCATGGAAGCTAGCAGAAGATCCAAGACTCCTGGATCAGAGTCGAGGAACTTTAGTGCTCTGAGCGCAAGTGATATATGTTTCATGGTCATCTTGTTTTCCCTTGCCCTCAACCTTCACCCCCATGCTCATGAAAATGACATGGAACAACCTGGTGAATGCCCCACATGCAGTGGATTTGTCTCACAGATGAGGAATGTCAAGCTTAGTGAATTTTAGTCTTTCAAAATGAACTGTGACATGGATGCAGCTGGAGGCCATCATTCTGATCAAAATAATGCAGAAACAGAAAACTGAATATCACCACATGTTCTCACTTTTAAGTGGGAGTTAAACAAGAGGTTCATAGGGACATAAGAATGGGAACAGACATTGAGTACTCCTTAAGGGGGAAAGGAGAGTGGGCAAAGGTTAAAAAACTACTTGTCAGGTATCATGCTCGCCACTTGGGTGACTGGCTCAATAGAAACACAAGCCTCATATCATGCAATATACCCATATGACAACTGTGCACATGTGCTTATGTTCACAAGATATGCTGAATGCAAGAGACCCATATAGCACAGAGGTGTGCAAATACAACTGATAACCCAAGTTAGAGTAGGACTGAGAAAACCCTTCCAGCACTACAAACTCCACATTGTATATAACAAGGTGATAAAGTTCACTGCTGCAGAAACTTGAAGTCAGTGACACACTGAGGATAATAATAATAACAATCAAATCAAGCTTTATTACTTACTAAATTAATTCAAGCCACGCACTAATGGTCTGACAGAAGAATTGATGTGTTCATTTCTATTTTTCTTCCATATTCATCTAACCAGAGTAAGTGCTATGACCCAGCCCACTAGGTAAATTAGAAAGATCAATGTGGTCAATCAGTGTGCACATGTCTTTCCCTAATAGCTATAAAGCATGATAAATAATCTAGATGAAATCTTAATTAATAAATATTATATTTAAAACATTTGAAGAAATGTATAGAGTTAAAATTGACATTCGTATCTGTACAGTATATAAACTGAAAATATTTTATAGGATAGATAGCATATTACAAACTTTGTTTTATAGAACATTATCAAATCATAAGTAACCTTTATTTGCAGAAATATCTCTACATTGGTTTTATTCTGGAATAGTTATGCCTTTAATGTCATAGTGAGCTAAGGATATAAACCATAGTAGAGAAGCTATGAGAAAAGCAAATGCTATGACTTTTGAAGTTTCATACAATTATAAATAAACATCTGTTTGTATCCTAATATAAAGAGCTCTTTAGTAGAGTAACTGTTATTCTGATAGATTTGTTTCTGAATGATAAATCCCTGACAATAGTGAGTATTATATATGTATAATATATAACTTTATATATAGCATATATTTATATATTTTAGTAGGCTGCTTTATGAAAATTAGCATATAAAGCAGCCTACTCAAATGGAAAGAAAAGTTTACTTCTGATCTTTAAAATATAAATTCAATTTTGTATACTTCTACTAAATTGAAAACAAAAATAAAAGGATTAGATTTTTAAAACTGGAATCTTCTCATTCTGAATCAATTGAAAAATTACTCTTTTAGCCTCCATTCATAATAAATATATTTCCTCACCAAAGTAATTTAATTTAAATTCTTACCTCAATATTTAAAGCATATTATTTAAGAACTCTTTCTTAAAATATTTTATTAAGATGCTTTCAAGTCAGGTTAAATAATGTTAAATATTTAATTTTCATATTGGAAGATGGCTGCCTTATATAATCTAATGCAGTGGTTTTATATACTCTTCAATATTCTTTACTATAATAGTTTTGTTTTATATGTTTTAAATAGTTTACCTAAGTTCTCTTTGTATCTAGAATGCTACTAATTCCCATATTTTAATCACAAAAGGAAGAATCCATTTTTGTATCTTTTTTTTTTCCTGTTAAAAAATAATGCTTAGCCACTAGGAGTAGTGGCTCACGCCTGTAAACCCAACACTTTGGGAGGCTGAGGCAGAAGGATTGTTTGAGCCCAGCAGTCAAGATCAGTCTAGCCCACATAAGGGGACCTCATCTCTACAAAAAAATTAAATTAAATTTAAAAATTAGCCCGTTGTAGTGGTGTGTGCCTGTAGTCTTAGCTACTCAGGAGGTTTTGATGGAAGAATCTCCTGAGCCCAGGAAGTCAAGGCTGTGGTGAGCCGTGAAGGTGCTACTGCACTCCAGCTTTGGCAACAGAGTGATATCCTGACTCATAAAAAACAAAATAAAATAAGATCATGCTTAATACTCATATCAATCACTGAAGCGTCACTTAAGGCTACCACCTGCTATAGCACTCCATGTTGCCGGGTTATGTGCAGCTAAACCTACTGTCAGGAATACCCTGGGGTTGCTGAGTATGTATGAAATCAATATGAGGACTGCAATTTTAGGCACTTTAATAAACTTAATGAATTTGCCTATACATTGGTGACATACATGCCTCCTTGGGGAAAATAAAACAGAAGTCACTGAAAAAAGATAAGCAACATTATATACAAAGTAAATAGGAGGGACACTGAATGCCTCACCACTTAACCTCAGCTTTAAAATGCTCTCTAAGGTATATTTACGCTGTAAGTAGTCCCACTAAGTTGACTTTCCATTTAGAAAATAGTTGTCATAAAGTTTTGTTATTTCCCAAGTCATACATAGTAGTAGCTATGGAAGGAAGGTATACAGGGAGAGTCTCTTCAGATAAATATCTTTAGAAAGCTAATAACATTATTTAATTTGAAAATTGCAAAGAAGCTTACATTTAGGATTTAATAAAATTTTATGTTATCTACAACTGAGATCTTATTTTACTCTACATAAAAGCTAAATAAGTTAGCTAATTACTGTTTCATGGATGCTGGTACTGCAGGAATTTTCAACTGCACTATTAGCTTAGATCTTCAAGTTCTTATCTCACAACCAAGAGAATGAAGGAACATGAACACCGAAAGATGAGTGAAGAAGGAGTGTATTAAGCAACAGAAAGCTCTCAAGAAAAGAGGGAGCTGCAAATGGATTACCAGTACTACGTACTTGCTTGTTGAGTTTATTCTTTCTTTCTAAGGGTTTTTTGGTTTTGTTTTGTTTTGTTTGGTTTGGTTTGGTTTTACATCTTCTCCGACCCTCTACTTCCTAGCTGCTTCCTGGACCCAGCTTCTACTACGCATGTGTGTTCTTATCTAAAGTTACTCCATTTTGAATATTACCCATAAGTACCAAAGAAAAGCCCAATGGGGGAGGGGGGTAAACCTGCAATACAAATGTTATGTTAGTGATATTATAATAAGCTTGGGTCAAGTTAGCACATTTCGTTGCGCTATTGTGCCTGTGTCTGCGTGGCAAAAATTCTGTTAAACAAAACATCCTGGCTTAAGAGGATGTTCTTAACCACATTTTCAACTGACTTACATAATAGGGGTGGTGCAGGGGAATTCACACAAGTGTTACTTCTCCTTGAGACCCTCCCTCCCTATCTGCCTAGCCAGCCTCCTAGCTATCTCCTCTCACTGGAAGAAGGCATGAGACTTCTGGTTCAGAGTCCTAAGCCATAATATTCAAGGCTTAGCAATCCACATCAATATCAGCATATGAATATCAGTTTCTCTGACCCCTAAGTCCCATAGACATGGCATAGAGGGGCCCCAATAAATGTGCATAAAGTGGGTTTGTACAGTACCTAAAAAGTTCCAAGTTTGGGAAATTCACCACATTTACAGAAAGCAATAAGCAAAGCCCATTTTGTCATCCCAGAGACATTACTTTATCCCTCCAGGTTGCTCACTGCAAATGCTACCCTGAGAAACTGACCAGTGGTCATGGCCTTTCATTCTTGGCATCTCACCTGGTTTGAAATCAGATACTTTATTGATGTTATGTGCCCCACCACCACCCTCCACTGGCAGCTTTCTGCTACTGCCAATCCCTTCTTGTTGTATTATGATAAATGTTCAGGATCCACTTATAAGTGAGAACATGTGGTACTCAGTTCTTTGTTTCTTTGTTTCTATGATAGAACACTGAGTACTATAGACTCTAAATCCATCCAAGTTGCTGTGAAATACATAATTTAGTCCTATATGGCTGACTTATATTTCACCATGTATAAGATAGACAAGAGGGACCTCATCAAACTGAAAAGCTTCTACAAGGCAAACGAAACCATCAAGAGAGTGGGGAAACAGGGAAAAAATATTTGCCAACTGCATATCTTTCAAAGGCCTAAAATCCAGGATCTACAAGGAACTCAAATGACTTGAAAGGTCGAAAAACAAACAGCCTCATTAAAAAGTGAGCAAAAGCCACGAATAGACACTTCTCAAAAAAAGACATATGAGCAGCCAAAAGGCACATGAACAAATACTCAGCCTCAATAATCATAAGAGAAATGTCAATCAAAACCACATTGAGATAACACCTAATTCCAGTAAGAATGGCCATCATTAATAAAACAAAAAACAAACAGATGCCAGCAAGGATATGGAGAAAAGGGAATTCTTCCACACTGTTAGTGGGAATTCAAACTAGTTCAACCTCTGTGGAAAATAGTGTGTTGATTCCTAAGACATCTAGAAATTGGCCTTCCATACAATCCAGCAATCTCCCTTCTGGGAATATACCTGGAGGAACTTAAATCACTCTACAAGAAAAGATGCCTGCACATACATGTTTATTGCAGCACTACTTACAACAGTAAAAACATGGAACCAAACGTGCTACTCATGGAAACTAGACTGGCTAAAAAAAATGAGGTACATATACATGATGTAATATTTTGCAGCCATAAAGAAGAACAAAATTATGGACTACACAGCAACTTGGATGGATTTAGAGTCTGTAATACTGAGTGATCTATCACAGAAACAAAGAACTGAGTACCACATGTTCTCACTCATTAGCAGACCCTGAACATTTACCATAATACTATAAGAAAGGGATTAGCAGTAGTGGAAAACTGCCAAAGGAGGGTGGGGGAGGGGCATAGCATCAATAAGGTACCTGATCTCAAACCAGGCAATGTGGGGACTGAAGAGAGGCCCAAACTTTACCTGTACAATGACTACTTATGTACCTAATCCTGAATTGTACCCCACATTTTTAAAATTAAAAAAAAGTTTTAAAAAAGGAAGAAATGAGACAGGAAAAGAAAGGGTGTAAATAAAGGGTGTGCTTTTGAGCAGGTTATTACTGTGGCCAATTCATAATCAATCTTGTTGAAAAATCTGTAAAGTAGCTTATAATATACTGCGGAAGTATTCTACTAGAAGAGTATGAAGCTAGATTATTTCTACTTCAACTGCTATCCATTATTGTCTGAATTCCAGTGGTATTACTTCCCTCTTTTAGGCTTTATTTACAGATGGGCATTTGGTTTTATTTCTGGATTCTCTATTCTGTTCCATTTGTTCATGTTTCTGCTCTGGTACCATGCTATTTTAGTTACTTTGGCTTTGCACTGTAATTTGAAGTCAGATGTGATGCCTCCAGCTCTTTGTGTTTTTGTTTCGTATTGCTTTGGCTATTTGGGCTTTTTTTCGGTTTAATATATATTTTAGGATTTTTTTTCTAATTCTGTAAAAATGACGTTAGTAATTTGATAGGGATTGTGTGAATGTGTAGATTACTTTGGTCATTTTAACAGTGTTGATTATTTCAATCCATGGACATGGGATGTTTTTCCATTTGTGTTCTTTATAATTTCTTTCCTCACTGTTTTGTAGCTCTGCTTGTAGATAACTTTCACCTCTTTGGTTAAGTATATTTTAGCTTTTAGGCTGCTATTGCATGTTGACTCAAGTTCTTAATTTTCAGCTTGAACGCTATTGGTGCATAACAGTGCTACTAATTTGTGTGTTGATTTTGCATCAGAGATATTTCTCTGTAATTTTCTTTTCTCTTGTGCCTTTTCCTGGTTTTGGTATTGGAGTGACACTGGCTTTGTAGAATAAGTTAGGAAGTATTCTCTTCTTTCCAATATTATGGAATAGCTTCAGTAAAATTGATACCATTTCTTCTCTGAAAATCTGGTGGAATTTGGCTATGAGTTCATCAGGTCCTGAACAATTTTTTTGTTGTTGTTGGGAGACATTTATTTACTTATTCAATCTTATTACTTGTTATTGGTCTGCTCAAGGTTTCTATTTCTTCCTGATTAAAAGTTAAGGGGTTGGATGTTTCCAAGAATTTATCCATTTCCTCCTGATTAGTTTTTTGCATAGACGTGTTCATCATAATCTCAGATGATCTTTTGTATTTCTTTAGTATCAGTTGTAATGTCTTCATTTTCATTTGTGATCGAGTGAATTTTAGTCTTCTCTCTGTTTTTTAATTATTTTAGCTGATGGTGTATAAGTTTTTTTTTTAAATAAACAACTTTTTGTTTTATTGACACTTTGTATTTTTTTGTTTCAATTTTGTTTAGTTCCGCTCTGATCTTTGTTATTTCTTTTTTTCTGTTAGCTTTGGGTTTGATTTGTCCATGTTTTTCTAGTTCTTTGAGATGTGACATTAGGTTGTCAATATGTGATCTTTTAGTCTTTTTAATGTAGGCCTTAAGCACTCTAAACTTTCCTCTGAGAATAACTTTGGCTATGTCCTAAGTTTTGATAACTTGTGTTGTTGCTGTCATTCATTTTAAGAATTTTAAAGTTTTTATTTGACATCATTATTCACCCCAAAATTATTCAGGAGCAAATTGTTTATTTCCATGTATTTGTTCGGTTTTGAGAGTTCTTCTTGAAAGTTGATTTCTATTTTATTTCATTGTGGTCTGAGAAGGTGCTTGATATAATTTCATTTTTAAAAAAAATTTATTGAATCTTGGTTTGCAGCCTACCATATGATCTATCTTGAAAAATGTTCAATGAGCTGATTTAAAAAGTGAATATTCTGTAGTTTTAAGTGAGAATGTTCTGTTGATGTCTTTTAGGTTCATTTGCTATGCTTTCAGTTTAACGCCAATGTTTTTCTTTCTTTCTTTCTTTCTTTTTTTTTTCCGTCCTGATGATTTTTCTGTTGCTGTCAGTGGAATGGTAAAGTCTCCTACTCGTATTTTATTGCTGTTTCTCTCCTTTCTTAGGTTCAGTAGAATTTATTTTATAAAACTTAGAACTTTAATTTTGGGTGTATTTTTGTTTAAAAATGTTATATCTTCTGTTGGCTTGATCCCTTTGTCATTATACTATAATAGCATGTGTCTGTTCATTTTTGTTAGTCGTTTTATCTGATATGAGAATGGCTACTCCTGATTTTGGTTTCCATTTTTTTTTTTTTTTTGAGTTGGAGTCTCACTCTCACCCAGACTGGAGTGCAGTGGCCGTTCCCAGCCACTGCAGCCTCGACCTGCTGGGCTCTGGCGATCCTTCCGCCTCAGCCTTCCAAGTAGCTGGAACTATAGGCACGCGCTGCCATGCCCAGCTAATTTTTTGATTTATTGTAGAGATGAGGTCTCACCAAATTGTTTGGTTTCCATTTGCATGGAATATATTTTTCCATCTCTCTACTTTGAGTCTGTGGGAGTCTTTTTAGGTTAAGTGGGTCTTTTAAGGGAGCAGTTATTTGGATTTTTTTAAAATACAAATTTGTCAATCTATATTTCTTTAAGTGGTGCATTGAGACCATTTACATTCAGGGTTAGTAATAGCATATAAGGTAATGTTCCATTCATCATGTTGATTGTTTGTTACCTCATTTATTTTATTTCTCCCCCCCCCCACTGGTGTTCTACAAATCCTGTGAACTTTATAATTTCTACTATTTTCTTTCTTTTTTTTTTTTTTTGAGTTGGAGTCCCACTCGATCGCCCAAACTGGAGTGCTGTGGCTGCTCTCGGCCACCGCAGCCTTGACCTGCTGGACTCCGCGATCCTTCTACCTCAGCCATCCGAGTAACCGGAATTACAGGCGCGCGCTACCATGCCCAGCTAATTTAATTTCTACTATTTTCTACTGCTGTATTTTGACTTTTTGTTTCAGTATTTGAAACTCCTTTGAGTTTTTTTTTTTAAAGAGAAGTCTATTGGTGACAAATTTCCTCACTGTTTGTCTTTCTGAGAAATACTTTATTTCTCTTTCATTTATGACACTTAGTTTTGTGAGATACAAAATTCTTTGCTCATACTTTTTCTGTCTGAAGAGATTGATGTTATGGCCCCAATCCCTTCTGGCTTGTAAGGTTTCTGCTGAAAGTCTGCTGTTAGTCTGAGAGTTTACCTTTATAAGTTAGTTGATGCTTTTGCCTTACTGCTCTTAGAATTCTTTCCTTCACCTTAACTTTCCATAACCTGATGACTATATGCCTTGGGGATAAACTTTTTGCAATGAATCTTCCAGGAGGTCTTTGGACTTCTTTTCCAATCCTGTTATCTATTTATTTATTGTTAGTTGGGATCTCACTCTTTTCCATCAGGCTTCACCTCTGCTTCCCAAGTAGCTGGGACTAAAGGCATGAGCCACCATGCCAAGCTAATTGTTCTAATTTTCTGAAGATACAAAGTCTTGATATGTTGCCCAGGCTGGCTTAGAACTCTTGGGCTCAACTGTTCCTCTCACTTTGGCATCTCAAAGCTCTAGAATTATAGGTGTGAGACACTATGTGTGCCCAAAACTTGTTTTCTCTTCTTCCTAGGAAAACCTATAATTCATAGGTTTGAATGTTTTAGATAATCCTACATTCCTTGGAGACTTCACTCCTTTTTCTTGATTCTTTGTTGTTGTTGCTATTGTCTGATTGGGTTAATTTGAAAGCCTAGTCTTTAAGTTCTGAAATACTTTCCTCTACTTGGTCCAGTCTACTGTTGAGACTTTTCACTGCATTTTGTATCTCCCTAAGTGAGTATTTCATTTCCAGCAGTTCAGATTTTTTTTTTAAGTATCTATCTCTTTTGAGTATCTTTCATACCTGTCATTAATTGTTGTTTAATTTTTTTTATGTTGACTTTCAATTTCTCTTGGATATCATTGAGCTATTTTACAACTGACTTTTTGAATCCTATCTCTGAAATGTTGAATATTTCATTTTGGTTGGGATTCATTACTGGAGAGCTAGTTCGGTTTTCTTGGAAAGTTAAAAAAGTCTGTTTTTTTGTTTTTGTTTTGATATATATAGTGCCAGAATTATTTTTCTGGTTCTTTCTCATTTGGGTAGATTATTTCTTCTTTTTATTATTATTAAATTTGTTTTTGATTCAATTGTTTTTCTGTTGTTTTGTTTTCTTTCCCATTGTGATGTGGCTTTAATGTATATATACTTTATGCTCATCTAGCTTTGGTTTTTGATACTTTTAGTGGAACAGGCTCTAAAAGTGTTCCTTGGTTATAGAGAATCATTGTGCATTGGATTTCTCAGATGCTGTTTGTGGTAGCAGGTATTGAGTACGTATGTAGGTTCACTGTCTTTTGTTCCACATTGATATGGTGTACTCTTTGTCTTTTCCCAGTACCTCTTTGAGCCTTCAGACTATGAGAAGGCACTTGTGGATGATAACTAGTAGCAGCCGGAGCAGTTTGTTATATGCAGTGCCTCTATAGAGTGCTAAAACCTTGACATTGATGGAGGCAGTTGGGCAAGTTCCCAGTGAGATTCATTGAGGTCATTGTTAATTTTTGTCCTATGAGTTGACTGGTAATTTGTGAGGGTTTGACAACTGTGATTTCTGCTCCTTTTCTGGGTCTAGGTGCCCTATGAGGCTGCCACAATTTGGTTCTGATGTAAAGGCACAAGGGTTGAATTCTGAGGAAAGCTGGCTGAGATCTTCCCCTCTGGGGAAGCTCTCTGATGCCTTGGTCTATGGACTAGTCTGTGAGATATGCAGTGGCATGGTCTTTGTTCTTATTTTCTTCTTAAGGGCTGTATTATTGTCTCAAGTGTTGCAACTTGTTGTGCCAGCTGACCTCCAACCATGAGGTGGCACTTACAGGTGACAGCCAACTGTTGTAGTGGCTCTTTGTGCTTGATCTTTGATGTTCCAGATGACCTTGGTGATGGGCAGGTCTATTGGAACTCCCAAAGTTTCCATTCTTGGGCTCTCTAGTGGGAAGTGGAATTTGTCTTTGGGGCAAGTGAAAGAGTCTGGGGCTTTGTTCCTTCCTGAACTGGATGCTGGCCACAGAACACAGCCTGCAGGGGTCAAGTTCTCAGGGAATGACTCAACCAGAGGTGTTTAGGGTTTGAATGGCTCCATGGCTCCACATGGGTTTTGGCAGTGCACGATTTCTCTTGTGTGATTGCAATTCTGTGATACTTAGGGGACCCTCCAAGTCCATGATAGGAGAGTTGATTTCCTAATTCCTGTACTCACCAATTCCCTGCATCCAGAGGTTGCTCTCTGTTTTCAAAGTGAGAGGAGGAGGAGAGTTCCTGGCCTCCAAACTGGTTGCCTATTCCCTCTCTTATCTGCTCTCTGTGGGTCCCACTCTTCCTCTGTGGGGTGTAGGGTGCCTCCTCCGTTTTAACCTGCTATGACTGCTGGGAGGTCTCTCTTCTCCTTGGACAGCTCCATAAGAGAGGCACAGGTAAGCTGCTTACAGGTGGCCATCTTACCTTTCCCCCTCTGCATACCAGTTTTATACTTTTGAAACATTGAGATATTTTATTTCTAATTTCATTTAAGATTTATTTTATTGTTATTTTATGGTTTAAGAAATATTACCATTTCTACACCAATAAGGGAAGGCAAAAAAAGCATTTAGGGTTCAGAAATAACCTGTTGGGCAAATTGGTAGCTCTCTGGGGAATGGGCCACCTGAGACCCAATCTCCACAACCACACAGTATGTCCATGTAACAAACATGCATGTCTAACCCAATTCCAAAAAATTTTTTAAAACTTCCCATTTCTAGCCGGGCTCGGTGGCTCAGCCTGTAATCCCGCGCCTTGGGAGGCTGAGGTGAGTGAACTGCCTGAGCCCGCGGGTTCGAGACCTGCCTGGGCAACTTGGCGAGACCTCATCTCTACAATAAATTAAAAAAAAAATTAGCCAGAAGTGGTAGTGCATGCCTGTAGTTCCAGCTACTTGGAAGGCTGAGGCGGAAGGATCGCCGGAGCCCAGCATCTCGAGGCTGTGGTGACCGGGAGTGGACACCGCACTCCAGTCTGGGAGACTGAGTGAGACTCCAACTCAAAAAAAAATAAAAAATAAATAAATAAATAAATAAATAAAATTTAAAACTTTCCATTTCTGTAGTTGTGTGTTCATCTTCTCTCTCTCTTTTTTTAAAATCAGATTTGACAGATATTTGTCTCTTTCATTGATCTCTGAAGAAAATCAAATTCTGGCTTTTATTTTCTAGCTCTGTTGCTTTATTACCTTCTAATTGCTTTAGAATATTTTTTAAATTAAGTTTTTCTCTTGGCTTATTTTACTTTTCAAACATTTTGAGTTAAATTCTAAATTAATTTGTTTGTAACTATTTGTTCTTTACTGATCAGAAACCTGAAAGCTGGTCTCTCTCTCAATTTTACACATATTTAGTGCATGGCTCCTATGGACACATTCCTGACAAAGATGCTCTCCTGTCATCAAAACTTTAGTCAGTGTCCTATGAGTCCTCTGCTTGCTAGGCCTGAACTCAAGTTTTTCTCTCCGTTCTTACAGAACCCAGTTCAGGTAGGAATCTTATTAATCCAGTTTAGCAACAGTCATCTTCTACCCTTTGTAACTGACCGTCTCCAATAACTAGTCACCTGACCTGTCCTCAGCAATAATCCTATCAAGTCATTTAAACCAGAAACCTCTTTTCCATGTTTCATTTTAGCAATTTTGCATCCTTCCTCTTTGGTTGTAAATACCCACTTGTCCTTCTTAAATTCATAGTTGAGTCCAATGTCTCTTCTTCACTGTAAGAGCCAATTGCAGTGGTCTCCATACATATTTCCATGGCCCTCTTTGAATAAAGTCTGCCTTATTATATTTAACAAGCATCATTAACTTTTTTTTTAAACATTACTATGCCACGCTGCTATACTGGAAAAAATAATTCTGAGTTTCTGATATACTTTTAATTGTCCATGATTTAGTATACAAGAAGGTTACTTTGTAATTCAGTTTTTGATTCAGACTTTAGAAGAACCAGCTCACTGAGTAAAAAGTACAAGAAGCATTAAAACACACACATGCACATAATAAAACATACAAAATTACCAGAGTTGCCGAATTTTATTGGGCTATTCACAGTAGAAAGTGCAACAATTTTATTATAAAATTATCATTTTCAAATAAGTAATTATACACCTTCATACATCAGGATTACAAATGTTAGGGAATGTGATTGTTCTCTAGGAAGTCAGTCATTTACAGAAAGTGCTTAAGATTCCATTTATTTTAAGCAACTAGTTAGTGTTCCTATTATTTTTAGTTAATCTCAAAGTTTGGTGTTTATCTGCCCACCCCATCTTCCTGTTGGCTGTGGGATAATTGCACTTATTTACTCATAGTGACAGTATGGTAAAATGTCAGTTTTGCTGCCATTGAGGACAGGAACATTGTCAATTATTTCTTAAGTTCTTTAAAATTTTTAGGATAGAACCTTGACTATTGTAGGGTCTCAATGACCATTTATTGTATTTGAGGCATAGTTTAAGAAAAGAACTACAGTAAAACTTACCACATTTGAAGCCTACACTTATGGAAATGATTTCTGATGACAAAGTTTTTAAAAACTAACGAGGTATTTAGGGTACAGAAAATATGTTAGAAAAATACATTTATTACAACTAAGGAAGTGTAAAGATACTTACCTTACTTTAAAGGTAATTATGGAAAAATGGGGGACATTCAAAAAGTATAAGAATCTCTTTTCCACATCTGTAGCATATAATTAACAAACTTTTTTACATTTATTCAGAGAAGAAAGTAATAAACCACTTGTAAATAATGGTAGTGTTGTGTTCTGTATACTTAAATGTCAATAATCTTAGCATAAATTTTCTCCTGTTCTTAGTTACACAGGTATGTTTTTGAGATAATGCAGAGACAGGTATCATTATCATTGTTACAGTTCCATTTTCTATAGATATAAATGTATTAATGTAAAACATGGAGGATAAATGAAGAGTTCCACCACTATTGAAAACTGAAGTGCATGGAAATTAAATCAATATGTGGCTTTTAAAAACACAACATGGTGACAGCAGAGAAGTGAAACCTGACTCTATTCATGGAAAGTGACAAAAGTAGTAGGTGTCTATTAAAATAACAATCACAAGCAGGAGAAATAGCATATCTTTTCCACATTTTATTGCCTGATGTTCTGCCTTTTGATTTTTCAAGATTGGCAACTTTAGTAAAGAAGAAGCTTTTTTATAAATGTGTGAATAAGAGCAAATTTTAAGAAAACAGGAATTTTTCTTCATTTGAAATGGACTTCCTTTCATACTGTTAATGTCTTGGCAACTAAGACAGTGTGTTCATATGTCACTTACGTTAATTGAGTTTTCAGTAATTAATGCTAATGATAGAAATTTCCTTTTGAAGACAATTTAAGTATTTAATTATGCCATGGATCAATCATAAAACAAAGCCCATAT
Organism: Tarsius wallacei; assembly: GCA_963574415.1. Taxonomy (NCBI): domain Eukaryota; kingdom Metazoa; phylum Chordata; class Mammalia; order Primates; family Tarsiidae; genus Tarsius; species Tarsius wallacei. The sequence continues at coordinate 18,730 of CAUYQG010065111.1, read as the reverse complement.
CCAAACATTAAACAGTAAAACGTAAATTCAGCTTTTTATATTCAGGAGTTTAGGCACATCAGCAGTTATCTTAGCCAAGAGACATTCCAATGGACAGTTCAAAAGCTGTAGTAATAGTAGGAGAATGAGGAAAAAAAGCGTCACAGAACAATATTATTACTACCAAGAGATAATAACAAAAATAAAAAGGAAAATGCCATTGGTCTAAATATAGCTTCTAACAGAATTTTACTCTTAACAGTGCTGATTTAAAGAAAAAGGGGAATCTAGAATCCCTCTAATATAAAATTTGGTCATTTTATGCACAGTTAGTATTCTTTTAGGGTATATTATATATAATTGTAAAGTGTTGTATGTTTTAGTCTTATGCACACTAGGGTGAAAAGTAGTTCCCAAATTACATTTGGTTATATCCTGAAAATTTGACGTTAAGCTGATTGCTTAAAATTCACAATATATTTTTAAAACAAACATTGTCATAATGGAGCTTTTGTCTTTCATCCCAACTTAGAAAATAGTTTGGTACAAAATTTAGGTTAAATTTTATCAAACAAAATAGCTTAAAACAATGGAATTCAGAAGTATAAATTGATACTGAAGTTTAAACTTGAATAAGGAATCATTTCTTTTTTTTTCAATTTAGTGCTCAAAAGAAATGAACTAGTTCATAGAATTAAAGAAAGAAATTTGTGAAGTTTCTAAAAGTGACTTCTCAGCATTTTTATAGACATTACATACTGAAGACATTTTTTAAATGAATATATTACATCATTTCCCAACATAACTTTCATATTTCTTAAATCATGAGGATGGACAGAATTTTTCTAGCCTGTACTGGTTTGCTAGGGCTGCCATTAAAAACATACCACAGATGGGGTAGGTTAAACAACATAAATTTGTTTTCTCACAGTTCTGGTGGCTAGCATTTCTAGATCAAGGCGTCTGCACAGTACTTCTGAGGCATCTCTCCTCCATTTGCAGATGGCCATCTTCTCATTGTGTTCTCATATGGTCTTTTCTTTGTGTAGACACATGTGTGTGTCCTAATCTCCTTTTATAAGGACACCAAACATAGTGGATTAGGGCCAACACATAAAGTCTTGTTTTTTGTTAATTATTTCTTTAAAAAACCAAAAAACCCCAAAAAAACCCCCACAAAACTGAGCTTGTACTCCTTAAATTTGCGCAAATAAAAATGACTCTATCTTCAAATATGGTCTCATTTTGAGATACTGGAGAGCTTCAACATATAAATTTGGGGAGGGGGTATACAATTCAGCCCATAAAATAGCTCCAGCAAGATTATGTTCAATTTGGATTACTAGAATTCTTTTAGCCCTAATTAAATTATTGCTAATTTAAGAAGAAACATTACAAAATTGAGAGAAAATAGCAGAGAGGTGATATGTGGAAATATATTCTTGTTATTTGATCAAAAACAGAAAAATATCTGGAAAGAAAGAGATTGCATGTATGGAATCAGCTGAGCCCAGAATTACTAAAATTGTATTAAGGTATGCAAAAGAAGACATAATTTAGCTAATACTAAAATTACCACAAAATCGGTGGTTCAAAACAACAGAAATTTGTTATTTAGCAATTTTGGGAACCAGAAGTCCAAAATCAAGGTGTTGGTAGAGTTGGTCCTTTCTAGAGTTACTAGATATTTTTATTTTATCAATTACTAGAATTGACTCTTAGAATGAAGTCCCCTGAGTAGGGAATGAAGAGAAGTTAATGAGATCATTGGGGCAATTTCCTTTCTGGATAGGTTGCTGTGTGAAGGGAACAAATACGACACGGGCTGAAACTAGGTTTGGGGTCGAGTGGAGAAAGCAGTGTGTAACTTGCTGTCTATATTCACAGATAATTCACAGGTTGAACATCATGACCTAGGAGTTGCTATAAATTACTTATATCAAGACATCATCCATTTAATAAAATAACAAACTTTCTGGAACAGAGGTTATTTAGGTAGATAGGTCTGTGTTTGAAACTTGATTGTGTTATCCAGTAGTTGTGTAAGTGTGGGCAAGTTATTTTCACCTCTCTGAGTCTGTTCTCTTATCTGTATAATGCAGATAATACTATATACATTTTATATTAATTGTGAAAACCAAGGAAATAAAACTTGTAGATAGCGTATTTGCACCATGGCTACTCTTCATAAAGAGTAGTTATAAAAATGACAACAATAATGTTAATATTAATTCAATTATTTGTTTCATTGATGTACATAGTAAACTCAGAGATAGGGTAGATTTAAAAAAATCTTACCTGTAGAAATAAACAGGTCGACACTTAATGACACAAATTTAATGTATTTGTTTTCTAGGCCCACTGTACCAAATTACCACAAAATTGGTGGTTTAGAAAAACAGAAATTTATTCTTTAATAATTCTAGGAGCCAGACGTCTAAAATCAAGATGTTGGTAGAGTCAGTCCCTTTCAAAATCTCTGAGGGATAGTCTGTTCTGTGTTTCATTGCTGGATCCTGGTGGCTTCTAGCAATCTTTGCTATTTTTTGGTTTGTCAATGTATTACTCTAATCTCTCCCTCTGTTTTTGCCTCTTAACCTTTTCTTCTCCTCTAAGGAAGCTTGTTATTGGACTAAGGGCCTACCCTAATCCAGGATGTTGTGATCTCAAGATTCATTATTGCCTCTGCAAAGACTCTTTATTCAAGTAAGGTAATATTCACAGGTGAACATATCTTTTTGGGGGTCAACCACTCAGTCTAATACAATAGAGAAATAATATAACAATAAAGCTTTAAGGAGAATTTAACTAATATTAAATACGACACGTACCTTATAAATCATATTTTTAGCTCATTTAAGGCTTGATATTTAAAATAAAGCCTAAAATAAAATTAATAAAAGTATTTTTTATTCTATCAAATATTGATAAACTGGGAGAATTAGTTATTAATTCAGATATAAATTATAATATGTGAAATCTCACACTACAAGTGGAGGAAAGATTAGGATAATAATAACTGAATGGAGTTTTTGTTACATGCTAGGTTGTGCTTAACACATACTCCTTTAAATGTACTAGTTCATGTAAACCTCATATAAAATAATAGTGGAAACCATGGTGAGACCAAAGTAGCTTGACAAGTCCTTCACATTTGAAAAATTGCAATGACACCGGCAAAAGCAGACCAAATTCTCAATGATTTATGAATATCTTAAGCTTGAAATTTTATGAAGGATATAATGAAGTCATAATAAAGACTTGTTTACTATGGCAGGCTAAATGATTACATAGAGAAAAGTAACAAGACAGTTTTATTCTGAAAGAAGATTGGGTTGGTCCTAGTTTTCTGAATATAGAAAGAGTAAATTCAGACGAAGCCTGTTAATTCATCATTTAACAAGAGAGCCCTTGGAAAACATAGGATTTCTTCTGGGTGTTGATGTTGATGGGAAAAGAAGAACGCTCGACAAAATGGTGGCACACCAGTTTTTCCTTGTCTAGTACCTTGTAGATATGATGAAGCTTCATTATCTGAGGGAAATATAACTCTGAAAGGGTAAAGTTATCATGTTTTGGTGCCAACTAAGAAGGTGGTAATATTTCTTAATGTATTGAAAGAACTATTCTGATTAAGAGCAAAAATCTTTAAAAGAAAAAAAGAGTAAACATCTTCTTTTGAAGAGATGAAAGGATTGTGACTTTTTGTGGTTAGCACTAAGCACTTATAGTATGGTGGGTGCAGCCACAGTAGAGCAGTGTCCTCAAAAGAACTATGGAATCAGGAGCTGGCTAGGCATTGCTACAGCCTGCAGAGGTGGTGGAAGTTGGTGATGGGTAACAGAGTGCTAATTAACGGCAGTAGTATTGAGAGTCAAACTAGGGAAGAATGTTAATTAGATAAATTATGATTTTGCCATGCCCTCTTTGAATAAGAAACAAAACTGTCACTTGGAGATTGTAGAATTGATCTCGGCAGAAAATTACATGTTATTTGTGTCAACAATCATTTGATGTTAACATATACTTTTGATTGTGCACATTTTCTCCTAGAAAAGGAGAACAGTACAAATAAAAGTCTTCAGAAGAGTTTTTATCATGGAAGAAACACTTTCTCCCTAGAATACTAGAAATTGAAATTCTCAGCATATCTATGAAATCATATTATTACAATAAGCTAAAAATCATCAGCTGGACTCGGTGGCTCAGCCTGTAATCCCAGCACTTTGTGGGACTGAGGCGAGTGGATTGCCTGAGCCGGAGGGTTCAAGAGCAGTCCGGGCAACTTAGCAATAAAAAAAAAATAGGCTAGCATAGTAGCCCACACTTGTAGTTCCAGCTACTTGGAAGGCTGAGGCAGAAGGATTGTGGGAGCCCAGCAGGTAGACGCTGGGGTGGCCATGAGTGTGCCACTGCACTACAACCTGGGTGACAGAAGTGAAACTCTAACTCAAATAAAATAAAATAAAATAAAATAAAATAATTATGTAAAATTACTAAAATTTGTAGAAAACATCTTTGCTATTTGATTGGTCTATACCAATTAAAAAATTCATAGTCTACTATTTTTCTCATAATAGATACTCTCTTAGTAGATAAAAAATAAGATTTCTTTGGGAATCTTATACTCTTCCTCTCTCTCTCCCCTTATCCAAAATATACTAAAGTTATAAATTAAAAAAAGAAAACTTAATGTAACCTTATTTTGAAAATTTTGATCTGAGTCAAAAATGGAATGTAACGGAAGGATCACAATCAGTTTGGAAACAGAAAAAAGCTTCACTTGCACTTAAACATTTATTGATTTACAAATCAATTCACAAATAGGATTTATAACAGATAACTGTTAGGATAATCGTTGAATAGTTATTTTAGGACAGAATAATTGACTGCTGATCCCAACGAACTCTTATTTTTAATGTTAGTGCTTAAGTAATTTGTACAAAACCTTAAAACACCTACAAATCCTTTTGTAGTTTAGTAAGAAGAATAATACATAAGAAAAACTCATAGTTATGTAATCTAGTGATCTCTTTTCTTTAATTTATTTTTCCCAGGTTACTTCTGAATTACATTTAATGCTACCAATTTCCAATCCATGCCTGAATGTGGAAGGGGGAGACATGGGAAAGGAATTCCAGTTTGAAAGCTTTACATTTTTAATTGAATTTAAATACAGTGAATTACCATTGTCATGTGTTATATTTTTTTCATTTTTGTAAAATTATTATTATTATTTCACCTTTAACTTTTTTTATTTTAAAACTGTGGGGTATATTCAGGGTTAGATATACAATTTTTCATTGTGCAGGCACCCTTGATGATCAGGTGTGCCCCCCTTCCCCAGGCAGTTTCCCACTGCTGCCAATCCCACCTCCCTGCCCCTCTATGTCCTCGCAGTTTCCTGCTACTGTCAATCCTTTTCTTATAGTATTACGATAGTTGTTTAAGGTCCATTTATGAGTGAGAACATGTAATAGTCAGTTCTTTGTTTCTCTGAAAGATCACTCAGTATTATAAACTCTAATTCCATACAGGTTGTTGCAAAGTTCATGATTTTGTTCTTCTTTATGGCTGTGTAATATTCCATCATATATATGTACCACATTTTTTTATTCAGTCCTCTTTTGATGGGCAGCATGGTTGGTTCCATGTTCTTGCTATTTTGAGCAATGCTGTGAAAAACATACATGTGCGGGTATCTTTTTTATAGAGTGTTTTGAGTTCTTCCGGGTATAGTCCCAGTAGGGGATCGTGGGATCTTATGGAAGGTCAATTTTTAGAACTTTTAGGAATTGCCACATTGTTTTCCACAGAGGCTGTACTAGTTTACACTGCCACCAGCAGTGTAGAAGTGTTCCCTTTTTGCCACATCCTTTTCAGCATCTGTTATTTTTTGAGTTATTGATGATGGCCTTCTGACTAGAGTTAGGTGGTATCTCAGTGTAGTTTTCATTTCCATTTCATTGATGACTAGTGAGACTGAGCATTTTTTCATGTATCGTTGGCTGTTCATATGTCTTCTTTTGAAACTGTCTATTCATATCTTTTGCCCACTTTGTAATGGGACTGTTTGTTTTTTTCTTTTCAGCACATTTGAGTTCCTTGTAGATCCTAGATGTTAGGCCTTTGACAGATATACAAATATTTGGCAAATATTTTTTCCCAGTCTGTGGGCTGTCTCCCTGCTCTCTTGATGGTTTCTTTGGCTTTGCAGAAACTTGTCAGTTTGATGAGGTCCCACTTTACCTTATCTCTTATGGCATGAGCACTTGGGGCTTTGATCAGGAATTGGTTGCCAGTTTCAATTTCTGTAAGGTTGTGTCCTGCATTTTCTAAGGTTCTTACAGTTTGAGGTTTTACGTTTAGGTCTTTGATCCATTTAGAGTTAATTTTGTGTATGGTGACAGGAAGGGGTCTTGTTTTAATCTTCTGCGTGTAGTCAGCCGGTTTTCTCAACACCATTTACTAAATAGGTTCTGCAAACTGATCTTTACTAAACTAAAATGAACTAGGCTGGGCCTCAATTTTCTCATCTATGAAATGGGCATAATAATCCTCATCACATAAAATGAATATAGGGACAAAATGAGCAAATATAGAGCAATGTGCACAATGCTTGTCACACAGTAAGCACTCTATTAATGCTGCTTCCCTTCTGCACTGAGTGGAATATTATCCAGCCATTCAAAATTACATTTAAGACATAAAGATCACTGCAACATTAAATTTACATATGATTTCCACTGATTAAAGATTGTGTAAATATTTTGTCGGAAAGAGTAAGCTTAATTTGTTACAAATAGTATTGTAAGGTTTTTTTTTTCCTTTTTCTTCTTTGCATTTCTATTAATTTGGTTATAATGTTTTTAAAATAACATATTTTAACAGAAAAAGAAGGAAATATAAGTTTGTAAAGGCATGTACATTCACAAAATATCACAAACTCAAAAAATGTCAAGAGTTCTACTGATTTAATTTGATGAGCTATTATAAGCTCCTCTTAGACATAGATTATTTTATGCCCTAAAACAGCACATGGTAGGTGTTCAACAAATGTTTACTTGTTGGAGAAAAACACACCTATGCCTTTTCTTCATCTTGTTGGAGATATGTCATCTACTGTTAAACTTATCAGATATTATCAGATACTTCCTTGGCTCCTAAATAGAAGTAACAGGAGAGAAAAAGGAAACGGTTTTAAAAAAAGAGAGAAAAGGGAAGAGAGAAAGAGAAAAGGCGACAGAACGAGAAGAATATACAAAGATTTAAAATCAAGATGAAACTGAAGAGATACAAGAAAGAAAAAGAGTCAAAAGGGACATTGTATAATTGTTCAAGGTAAAATAATTTAGTGGCATTAACAGGTACAAAAGTTCAATCTCTCTAAGGCAGCAAAAGGAAGGGCCCAGGCTGTGTGATTACAGCTTAGGGTAAAGAAAGCACAGGTGCAAGTAGAAGTTTCAGTAGCAAGGCCAAAGGAAGCACATGTGGTCACATGAATGTACAGGATTACAAATGGGCATGACAAGATGGTGTAGCCAACTGACTGTTTACGTGCACAAGTCAGGAATCAGCCTTAGCCCTCCCTCACCTACCTCTTCATGAACCCAAGCCCCTCACACTCTGAGCTTCAGTTACTCTTTACAATCAGATGACTTTTTATATTGGTTGGGCACGATGGCTCATGTCTATAATCCCAGCACTCTGGGAGGCTGAGGCAAGAGGATTACCTGAGCCCAGGAGGTTTTAAGACCAGACTGGGCAACATGGTGAGACCTTATCTCTACACGAAATTGAATAAATTAGCCAGGCAGGGTGGCCTGCGCCTATAGTTCCAGCTATTTGGAAGGTTGAGATGGAAGGATTGCCTGAGCCTAGCAGATTTAAGGCTGCGGTAGCCTTGATTGTGCCACCACACTCCAACCTGGGCAACAGAGACTCCGAATTTAAAAAAAAAAATCAGATGACTTTTTATAATGTTTGTAACTAACTCAGAAAGTACCACTTAGTAGCAAACTCAGCTCTAGGGGCAGCTTCCCAGGTTCATCATGAACCTTTTTGAAGGTGCCCTCCCAAACCCTTGCAAAGTCAGGATTCCCAGCGACTGTGCCAAACGACTAATCTAGGTTCATTTCCTGCTTTCAACACAATCATATACTTACCATAACCAAATAACGTAAGGACCTCTTGATCCACTATACTGAGCCAAGGAGAGACAAACATTCCAATTCTCCACTATTCAATTATACTAAATAATAAATCACGTGCTGCTCTGTTAGTCTCAAGTGGCCCAAATCAATTCTAAGAGCTCATTCAGTTTCAGGAAGCAGCTTACTTCCTCCTTCCAAGCAAGTTTCACCGAAAATAACAAAGAATAAACCTTCAAGTTTCATGTGATTTTTGAGGCCTTTGGCTCCAAAATTCATTTTGTTAAAAGTTTTTCCCCTGTCATCATTAAATGGGGCATTATTGGCTTAACAACAACTCATGTCTTAACTTCATTTAGGGTCTCTTAAAACTACTTCAGGTTTAATTTTTAATTGCATCAAGGCAATTCTTCCAAATAAGTTCACAACAGACACATCCTGTTTTGTTCCTGGTTCTGTGGGAAATGAATACTTAATAAAGCTATACTTTATAGACACACACTTCCAGGAATATCATCTGACAGAAATTACAAAACCAATTTAAATGGAGACACACTGTTTCTTGACATCTAAGTGATAGAAACATCTTAACTGCATGTCACTGGAATATTTATTTAACATTCTTGACACTACTATCTGAGTGACAGAAAAATGAATAAAAAGCACACTTTCTATATCACTTATGGTTTTCATATAACTGCCATTGTTAGTCTCTTATATAGTATTAAGACTGAAGAAAAAAAATCTTAAATCTTTCTTATTTTATTATTTTATTTAACTTTTTTTGGGGGGGAGGAATCACAGTCTCAACTCTGTCATCCAGGCTCGAAAGCAATCACAGCTCACCACAGCCTCGATCTCCTGGGTGCAAGTGAATCCTTCCACCTCAGCCTCCTGAGTAGCTGAGACAACAGATGCACACCACTATGCCCAGCTTTTTTTTTTTTTCTTTATGTCTTTGTGGAGATGAGGTCTCACTATGTTGCCCACGCTGGTCTCAGACTCCTGGGCTCAAGCAATCCTCTGGCCTTAGCCTCTGAGAGTGCTGGGATTACAGGAATGAGTCACCGCACCTGGCCAAAAAAACTTTCTTAAAAAACATCTTGGATTTAAACAAAATGCAAATGATCATTATGATAGGTGGGTTATTGGTAAAAGATATATTACTTTAAATTTACAAGGACTAAAACACTGATTTGATAAGATTACAAATCAAACCCAGGTATACTCTCACGGAAAATTAAGACATTATACTTCAGAATTTATTTTATAAATGTATCTGTTTTCACATTAAATTTTATTAAAATCTATAAGTCTAAAATTAGTTCAAACACAGTTTTTTTTAATGTATTAAATTATTTAGGAAGCAAAAATCTAACAAAGAATGTATTTTCCTTAATATAGTATGACCTTGAGTTTACAGTGCTTGTTCAAAGGCCAGGTGGTATGCTAAGAGTTCAATAAATTTAAGCCCACGTGTTTAAACCTCAGGAGGTCAGTTAAGCGGCCACAATTCCAATAAATCTGTTCCAATGATCCCTTCTTACCCCACACAAGCACTCCTGGCCACAGAGGAATGATCTAATTCTACTTCAAACCAGAAGAAATATTGAGGGAGTTAAGGCCACCAAAACACAGAGCGAGTCCAAGCAATAACATGACAAGGTATGTTGCCTGGCTGTTCTAACAAAGAAATGTTGTTCCCTTCTCAAATGAGATTAACTTGCTTTGGAAGAGGACAAGACATTCCTATCAGCTGGCAAACATGAAAGTAAACATGCTAAGAAGTCTTGGCTGGGCTCTGGTCTGCAGAAACTAACATCAAAGGCTTGCTGGGTCTCAGTTCTTCAGGCCACCTGGAGCAGGAATCTTTTAAGTTCCTGAGGCAGGGTGATGATTTAAAGCCAACTCTTCCACATTAAGCAAGTGCTGCCTCAGGGAGTAAGGTCTTCTTATTCACTAATTTCTAACTCTGAAATCAGGACAAAGTCACTTTCAAGTCCACCATGAATATTTTAGTGATGGAAAAAAAAATCAAACCTCAAGGATAAGAGTCTCACAGCCAAAGGAAAACAAAAATAAATATGGAACACTGAGTGTAACTACTAATGTCTTAAAAGACAATACTGGAGATTATATTTGCATAATTCTTCCAAGCAGAAGCTGGGTTTTTAAAAAATGCTGTTAGTATAACTTTTTCTACATCTATCAACATTCCATTCCCTTCTATATGTCTCTGTAACTAGGCTAGACAAGTTCCTTGGACAAAAAAACTCCATAGCATGTTTTATTTTTTTATTTCCCCTTTAACACACACACACATTGACTAATTAAGCACTAAGAAATTGTTCCCACCACTACAGTGAAACTGCCTTCTCCTGATTACCAAAGACCACCTAATTTGTAAACCTAACAACTTCTCATACACCACTGTCTAATTTTTCCATAGCACCTAATACCAGTAACTACTTTTCTGTATCTCAGAATTTTTTGTTTCTTTGGAGCCCATGAGTTAACATTCTCCCAGTTTCCCTCCAACCTCACAGCCTGTTCAATTCAGCTTCCTTTACCAAATCTATTTCTTCCTGCTGCTGCTATAAAAATGGTCCCAAGGTTCTGTTCTTGGTCCTCATGTCTCCCACTACAGTCCTCTCCCTGGTCTAATCTACTCCTGTGGCTCCCCTGTCTCTGTCTCCAGCCTTGGTCTCTCACACAAACTAGGTGTGCACAGCTCCACAAGGATGTTCCATCTAAAATGCCGAATGCTCCAAACCCATCATCATGAATCATGTCCCCAATTTGTTCATCATCCTGTCATTCATTCACACACACACCCCTTCTAGTGAGCACTTACCATGGGTCCAGGCACTATATCAAATGCTTCACATATATCAACTTTTTCAGTTCTCACAAGAGTCCAGTGAAGAAGCAGCTATCCTCATTTACAGAAGGGGAACCCCAAACAGAGAGACTGAATAATTTGTTACACAGCTAATAAGTGGTAGAGTCCAGTTTCAAACCAGTCAGTCTGATTTCACAGACCATGTTTTAAACAGATATACTACCTTCCAGTTGCCTAGTCCTGAAACTTGTTCTTGCTTCCCCACAGCCAGGCACTCTGCACTTGGTCCTGCAACCAACAGTTTCCTCCTGTTTGGCCCTCTTTTCCATTTTCACTGATACTACTGCAGTTTAGTCTTCAATGACACTTATTTCCTCTCTCATCTATTTACCTATCACTCTCTTGCTCAAAAACCAGTGGCTCACAGTTCTCCACTGCCTATAGAATAAAGTCAAAACTCTCCAGCCTCAACTACCACCTTTCTTCTTCACAGCCATCATGTTCCAGTTAGAAAGGATATGTATCTTTCTTTTTTGACTGTCCAGCATCTAAACCCTTTCTTTTTTTTGAGCTGGAGTCTCACTGTCACCCAGGCTGGAGTGCAGTGGCACACTCACAGCTACAGCAGCCTCCACCTGCTAAGCTTAGGTGATCCTTCCACCTTAGCCTTCCAAGTAGCTGGAACTACAGGTGCACGCCACCATGCCCAGCTAATTTTTTTTATTTATTGTAGAGACGAGGTCTCGCCAAGTTGCCAAGTGGTCTCAAATCCCTAGGCTCAGTCAATGCTCTTGTTTCCACCTCCCAAAGTGCTGGGATTATAGGCGACCACACCCAACCTAAATCTAGTCCACTAGCCAAATTCTTATGTCTGGAGAAATCCCTGCCTCCTAATGCAGACGTTGAAAATGTCAACGTGTCCTTTCCACACCTCCTCTGCAGTTAGCACCTAGTGCCTAACCTAGGCCATGCCCATCAGGTACATCAACTTTGTGAATTGGAAAGTGGGGACCATGGAGAACTCTTCCCCACAGAAAGAACAGTTTCAGGAAGATTTGAGTTCTAGGGCAGTACTCAGTGTCCAGGGTCAGATGTGCTCCATGGTACAAGTACAACCTATTCTCTGTTGGCAGCAGCATTTTCCTTATGATTCCTCACTGAAGTAACTAGTATAGTCAGCAGGACAGATCAGGCTGCAGGGGCTCCACAGCTGTTTTCTCAGCATCATGGTGATTCTTTTATTTTTTATTTTTATTTTTTGCATTGGAGTCTTACTCTGTCGCCCAGGCTGGAGTGCAGTGGCACTCACGGCCACTGCAGCCTCAACCTGCTAAACTCAGGCAATCCTTCCACTTCAGCCTTCCAAGTAGCTGGAACTACAGGCACACACCACATGCCCAGGATTAGGTCTCACCAAGTTGCCCAGGCTGGTCTCGAACCCCTAAGCTCAGGCAATCCTCTTGTCTCCACCTCCCAAAGTGCTGGGATTACAGGCATGAGCCACCATGCCTGGCCATCACGGTGATTCTGTATGCTACCCAGCATCCTTTTAAAAAATCCCGTTTTGGCTTAAATCAGCCAGTTTGGCTGTTTCCAAGTAAGCACTCTGACTGGTAATTCAGTCAAGCTGGATACCTCACTTATTTCAAAAAATGACTTTTGCTTCCCTGCCTCATGTAACATTGCCCTGTTTCTTCGAACTTAAATTCTCCTCTGCCTTCTCCATTAGTCAACATCCTTCCTATCCTTCAATGCCCAGTACAAGCTCTACTTTCCCCATAAATATAACAGCTAACACTTAGTGAGCACTTTCTAAAGGGCAGGCACTCTTCTCATTTAATCTTCACAAGAACACTAGGAGGTAGATATTAGCATCAGCCCTAGTCTACAGTTGAGGAAGCAGCAAAAACAATGTGAGTAAATTGCCCAAGGTCACACAGTTAGTGAACAGTGACAGAGCCTGAATCAAAATCCAGGAAATCCAACTCCAGAGCCCTTCCCTTTTTTGAGGGGGGGTGGGTGTTGAAGTCTCACTCCATTATCCAGGCTAGAGTGCAGTGGCACACACGCTCACCACCACACCAGTGTCGACCCGCTGCACTCAGGCAATCCTTCCGCGTCAGCCTTCCAAGAAGCTGGAACTACAAGGCGCGCTACCATGCCCAGCTAATTTTTTGATTTATTGTAGAGATAAGGTCTCACCAAGTTGCCCAGGCTGTTCTCAAACCTGTGGGCTCAGGCAATCCCCTCACCTCGGCTTCCCAAAGTGCTGGGATTACAGGCTTGAGCCACCGTGCCTGGCCCACAGCCCTTCTCTTAACCAAGGATCAAGAAATCACAGCCCATGAGCCAAATCTAGCCCACTAGCCAAATATGGCTCACTGGTTTGTTGTTTGTTTGTTGGTTTGTTTTCCGAGTTGGAGTCTCACTCTGTTGCCCAGGCTGGGGTGCAGTGGCACGCTCACTTCTGCCTCAGCCTTCCAGGAAGCCAGAACTACAGGCGCAAGCTATCACACCCAACTAATTTTTCAATTTTATTGTAGAGATGAGGTCTTGCCAAGTTGCTCCGGCTAGTCCCGAATCCGTGGGCTCAGTCAATCCTCTCACTTCAGCCTCCCAAAATGCTGGGATTATAGGCTTGAGTCACTGCGCTCGGCCCATCATCTGTTTTTATACACCCATGATCTAAGAACAGTTTTTCATTTTTGAAAATTCAAAATGGTAATATTGCATGACCCATAAAAACTATATGAAATTCACTTTCCACATTCAAATATAAAAGTTTTATTGAAACACGGTCAAATACTACGGCTGCTTTCATGCTACAAATGCAGAGCTGAGTAATTCTGACAGAAACAGTATGGCCCAGAAAGTCCACAAAGCCTCAAATATTTGCTGTCTGACCCTTGAACAAAAAAGTTTAAGAGCTCATTTGTAACCACTACATTATATTGCCTCTCTTAAAAAGCCTTCCCTGATCCCTTACTTCTCCCAAGTCGAAATAAATTTCCCCCATCTCTGTATTTGTCTGGCATTTACATTACATTTCTTTTTCTCCTTAGCAGACTAAATTCATTGAAGGCAGGAAGTAATCTTTTTCACTTTGTATTCTCCTTGGTGACCCATTTACTTTTGGCAATCAATAAATGCTTGCTGATTTTCAATAAAATACTGCAGTGTGAACTTTTAAACATATTTCATTTACATGAATATGATTCACTAACATGAATATGAGAATATGAACATGAATATGAATCATAGAAATAATAGACTGGACTCAACTGGCAGGATGGGTAAAAAGAGACACCCTCAACTACTACTATTAGGTGTACAAATTGATATAACCTTTCTGAAAGGCAGTTTTGCCTTGTTCATTGAATACCGTGAAGGTGTGCATTTCTTAGGACTCAGAATTCTACTGCTGAAAGTTTAGCCTAAGAAAACAAGCAGACTAGCGTGCAAAAAATTATGCAATAATAGTCATAGGAGTTAACACACTTACTAAGTACATATTACATTTCAGGCACTGAATTAAACCATTTAAATGCAGAACCCTTAGAGTAGAGGATACTTACAACCCTTAGAGTAAACACTGTAATTAATTAGCCTTGTTGCATAGATAATAGAGACTTGAAAGGTAAAATAATTTTTCCAAGGTTAAGGGATTACTTTTTTTAAGTTGACTTTTTTTAAAGTTGATTTTGATGTTAGTCTTTTCTAAATTTTCTACTGCAATAAGCATGTATTAAATGTACAACTTTTTACGGTAGTAAGATAGCACAGAAATTTTATTCCTGCTATTTTTTTCTTTGGAAATTTAGGAAAGCTGGTCATGGTGGCTCATGCCTGTAATCCCAGCACTTTGGGAGGCAGAGGCAAGAGGACTGCCAGAGTCCAGGGCCTCAAGACCAGAGCCGGGCAACTTGTCAAGACCTCATCCTACAATAAATCAAAAAATTAGCCGGGCACGTGGTTCCAGCTACTTAGAAGGCTGAGGCAGAAGGATCATCTGAGTCCAGCAGGTTGAGGCTGCAGTGATCATGAATGTGCCACTGCACTCCAGCCTGGGGGACAGAGTAAGACTCTTACTCAAAAAAAAAAAAAAAAAGGAAATTTAGTAAAAATAACCCAGAACAAAACAAGCAGATATTCTTTTTCTTTTACTTTGAAAAATATGGACACTCAACATCCTGGACTTTTGAAACAAGAATATTATTTACTCACAAAAAACAGCTTTGAGAACAATATTCTAGATCCTATGTGTTTCCCACATAGCCTCCCTCAGCCAGTTCTTATGATTTTGGCAATATGCAAGTAGTCTGAAAATTATATTGTGGCTTGTACTATATAAAGACTCTTTGGACATGAGGATGGATTCATTTATAATCACTGCAATTTACAGAGGAAGAGTCTTACCCTCTCTGCAAATCTCCAGGGGTATTATACACCCCAAATCACTAAGTTTGGGGTTTTTCTGGATTCAAGCTGTTTTGCCTCCAACCCCAAAACACTAGTCAATGATTTTCTTCCATATCTACACTGAAAGACAAATGCTTCCAAACCAGGTCCATTAAATGATAAGATGGTCATGTAAAAACTCCCAAGCCACACCTTACCTCTTCTGGCACAATAATCAATGGATACTTGTCCTCAGATAAAAAGTTGAAAAGAACCCATACTTTAAATGCATCTTCTTCCATAATGAGCAGGGGACTTTTTGTGAGGTTTTTTTTGACACAGAGGGTCCAACACATCCTATTGAATTCAACCTTGTCAAAGTTGTCTTGGACCTGGAAAGAAATAAAGAAAAATTCCAACAAATCAGTCCAAAATAAGCGGTATGTAAGGCAAGTAATATAGAAAGACAACGCCTACTTCAGGCTTCCATTTTAATCAACCTAATTAACCATATCCTATATTACTCTAGGTACTACATTTCCATGTTAAGGAGACAGGACTTAATCTGAATTGACAGAGTTAAAGGGAGTAACAGACACAATCTTCCTTTTTAAAGCCATACTCTGAGAAAATATGGAAGATGTACTAGAGAAGGCAGGAGTGGGCAGCAGAACAATATGAGCAAAGCATTTCTGTAACCAAGCACCTTGTTTTAAAATGTTTTTAAAAGTTTTTATTTTTTCTTTTCTCTCTCTCCCTCTTAAAATGTAGCCTTGCCCACCAGACAGCCCCGTGTAGTGTGCTCACTTACATAAATACATGTTTGCTTAGCAGTTCCAGGGGCTAATCTTGAAACAAACCAGATGACAATGAACTTTCCCCCATCAGGAGACTCCCTCAAGGCTGTGGTTAATGTATGATTCCAAGATGGTGGCAGCCCATGGGGCAATAACAGATGGAGCAATAACTCAAGATAGTCATCAGAACAAGTCATGTGACCAGTATCCATGGTCATTCCCACACGCTTCCCATACCAAGTACCCCTTTTATAAACTCCTTCACTTACACCAAGGTCTGCTGGATATGAGCCTGGCCATTTCCTACTGGCTTTTGGAAGAAAGTCACTTTCCTTTCACCGTCTCTTGTCTCTGAGTTTGGTTTTGAGCAGCGAGCAGCTGAACTTTCAGTTGCAAATTTGGTGCCCTGAGGAGCTGCACACTGCGGGTGGCTTAGCCTGCCTGTCTGGTTTTCGAAGCTGCCTGTGGCACGGCTTCCCTATCCATGCTACAGGGCAGGGTGACAACTGCTGGTAAGCACTGGTTGCTCATGGCTATCAGACCCTGTGGCTGGGACTCTTGGGACTTCCTGGTAGCTGCCAATACATTTCTGTCTAAGGGATTCTCCCTTCTTCACCTTCACAGCACCAGTTGTCTATTACACATCACTGCTGCAAGGAAAGTGACACCGGAGGAGCTGATGGTCTTTGGAACTGGGTAAGTCACCTGGAATTCTCTGTCTCTCCTAAGGTGCCACTTGGGCTCTGCTCCTTTGGACTTAGCCATTCAAGGCACTATATAGGCTCTCATGCCTTCTTTGGGGACCTAGCTGCTTGAGGGGCCATCTGAAGCTAGGATGAGAACTCAGGACTTTTACCCAGCCCCTTCAGTGGGGAACAGTGAGAGCACTCCATTGGTCTGAATCTATAACTTTGTGTACTCACATCTACTTTTGAGCCCTTATCTGTCTGCCTTTTATTCTTTTATGATAACTTACTCATCCTGTTCCATCTGGGAATTCAGCCTTGAAGGGAACAGCTCCCATCATCCTGGTCCTGACTTGACTGTCTTCTTTAATACTTCAAAGTATTTCTTGCAAGTGTGTCAAACTTTGAGGGGGAAGGAAGCATATGAACTCTACTGCAGGTTGTCTAAATGAGTCTGCCGCCCTCCTGATGGTCCTCAGAGCTGTTTATGTGAGAATAAGATCAAAACCACCTGGGACAGGTCTTTGAATCATCCCAGTTCTTTTTTTTTTCCCTTTTTGTCTGTTTGGCCCATCATTTGGTCTGTTGTTTTTGTTTCTGTTTGGAGAAGTATTAAATATGAATAATACCTGAACTTGGGGCAAGGCCTATTAATTAGGAAAAGCTATACAGGTGATCACTGGTCATCAGGCCTGCTTGGGGAGTTTACGCCCTAATGTCCCTGGCCCTGGCTGTTTTGACTGTGTGGTCAAACTTACATGGGCACACTGGGATTATGAGTGATATTTGCAAAATGTTGTGTCAGGCCAAAAGAGTCCATCTAGCCTCTGGCGATTTGGTTGTGAGAGACAACTGGTATAATCACAGAAACACAATCAAGATGGGCAGCAGAGTCTATCATGTCCAAAAGCACCCTGGAGTACATTTTAGCTGACTGGAAGACCTATAGCTATAAGCCTATGACCAAGAGAGGAGTGATTTGCTATTGTAATACTGTCTGGACTATGTATAGACTGAATGATGAAGAATATTGGTCTCTAAATGGAAGCACTGATATTGGACCCTAATGCAATTAGAACTGTTTTGTCATAAGTCAGAAAATGGGAAGAAATGCCTTATCTGTTACCAGCTTCTTCTCATCTGAGGCCAAAGTCACGTTTAAAAACTCCCCAAGCAGGCTTGATGACCAGTGATCACCTGTATAGCTTTCCCTAATTAATAGGCCTTGCCCCAAGTTCAGGTATTACTTATATTTAATACTTCTCCAAACAGAAACAAAAACAACAGACCAAATGATGGGACAAACAGACAAAAATGCCCTATGTCCAGGCTTTTGTGTTGCCGCAAAACCAGGACTCGGGTCAGGGATGCTGTACAGAGGAATGGGAAGATGGTCCTTCCCAAATCAGGCAGTCAGACACAGCAGGAAAAAGATGAGGAAGAGATGGGCCTCTTAAACGCCCTAAATCCAGAGGCTCCAGCAGCCTTAGCCTCACTGGCTGTGGGTATCCTGGCAGTTCCTCCCAAATTGGCATCAATGGCCACTTGGGTGACTTTGCCCATGGTGGTTGTGCCATCCCCAACATCTGTGGCTACTGAGGCAGCTACTCACACCACTGTGGCTGTTTTAACCCATGCTGCTTCAGCACCGCCATATGAGGCACAACACCCAAAGAAAGGGATGACTGTCCCACTTCCACCTCAATATCATTAAGAATTTGGAATGGTCTCCCTTTCTTTTTTTTTTTTTGAGTTGGAGTCTCACTCTGTCACCCAGACTGGAGTGCAGTGGCCGCTCCCGGCCACCGCAGCCTCGACCTGCTGGGCTCCGGCGATCCTTCTGCCTCAGCCTTCCAAGTAGCTGGAACTACAGGCGTG
>CAUYQG010065108.1:0-14325 GCA_963574415.1 Tarsius wallacei | reverse complement strand
AGCCCAGCAGGTCAAGGCTGCGGTGGCCGGGAGCATGCCACTGCACTCCAGCCTGGGCGACAGAGTGAGACTCCAACTCAAAAAGAATAGGAAATTTAAAAATTAAAAAGAAAATCTATTTGACCTTGTTCTGGGTGGTATAAAGGTCCTGGTTCGAGAGACACAAAATCAATTTCTAAAATTCTATAATCCAAGGTTGTTTATCACGTGCCTGAGTTGAACAAAAAACAGATCTGCAGCATATAGACTGCTTACAATATTAACGGCCTCTTTCTTTACGTAGCACTCTTATCTTATGAACCTTATTAATATAGAGTTCCAGTAACACAGTTTAGGACATATTTATTTGAAACATTTCTTTAAAAAGAAACTAGGCAAACGCTGGGTTTTTTTCTCCAATAAAACAACATAATGTGAAATTTTATTGCTAAGTACTCTGACACCAGGGATAAATTTGTAAAACCAGAGGATTGGAATCAATTCAGGCATTTAGAGCTTACTGCCTAATAAACATTCAGTTTAGAAATCTCTACAGTGCCCAGTTATAATTTTCCCTAATCCTGTGACGCAGACATGTTTTTGCTCATCTTGACCCCCCAGCCTCCAAACTTAATCGCGTTTCACAAACTTTTAAAGTTTATTTAAAAATCTTACTTATTCTCTCATTATACCAAATCCTCAAATGACAATCCAGAATTTTTCCAAATATTTTTTCCATTAAACTATATATTTTCTCCCAGAATGCTGAGATAGATAACTTGAATCCCGTTTCATCAAAAGTGTTCTTATCCAGTGACAAATTAATTTCCCTATTCATCAAATAATACTTCTCACAAATTAAATGTTTAAAACATGACATACTGACAAAAGGAAAGCAAGGCAAGTTGGGTTGTTAGATTTTTCTTTTGAGTAGGAGTCTCTGTCACCTAGGCTGGAGTGTCTTGGCATACTCATGGCTACTGCAGCCTTGACTTGCTGGGCTCAGGCGATCCTTCCGCCTCAGCCTTCCATGTAGCTGGAACCACAGGAATGTGCCACCATGCCCAGCTAATTTTTTAATTTATTGTGGAGACGAGGTCTCACCATATTGCCCGGGCTGGTTTCGAACCTGTGCGCTCAGGCAATCCTCTTGCCTCGGCTTCCAAAAATGCTGGGATTACAGGAACGAGCCATTACACTTGGCTGAGCAGTTAGATATTAGTTTAGAAAAGTGTGTACAAGGATCTTGTTGCAGCATTTTTTATAATAGTGAAACTAAAAATAATCTGCATTTCTATCAAAGAATGAACAGTTAAACAAATAATAGTGTACCCATTTTTAGAGTATACTTAAAAATAGTAAGTTAGAATCATTTGCACTGATATGGAAACATGTCAATAATACATAGCCTGAGAAATAGCAAAATTTAAAAACATGTAATATGGTGTAATTTATGTTAAAAAAATTTTTATATGTATTTATAAATGTATAAAAAATCCAGAAAAATAAACACAAACCTGCTAACAATAAAAAAGTACATATTTTATTTAAAGAGAAATTGTTAGTTTTTCCTCCTTAATAACAGTTTTTGAATTATTGATAGAACTATATCTTAAAGTTGATTGAATTTATTATTTTTGTTTCTTAAAGTGAAGTTTTGCTGTAATGTCTAAAATTGATAGCTACAGGTGGGGTGATCATGCATTCCAGGACAATCTTAGTTTATGCTTGTTTTCCTAGTGTGTCTTGTCTACTTAGTACTCAATTAACTCTCAAAAATATATCACTTTGGATGATAAATGCTATGTTTGCCCTAATATTAGGTAAAAAATATTAACTCACAAGTAAACAGTATTATTTTTTCAGATTTCTTGTCAGAAAAATGCTACCTCCTTTTTTTTGGTAATGCAACAGATTGAATACTTAAAAACAAAGAAATACATTTTTTTTCCTATATAACTTTGAAAATAGCATTCTAAATACAGATTTTTGGAAAAATTCTACTTTGGCTGACTTTTACAGACAGCCTACCTACTAGAGTCCTTTAGTTCTAGAGAACTAGAAAACTAGGTTTCACAAAAATAAGCTTGAAAACAATACCGAATCATCAGGCAGCAAGAATTTGAGAAACCACTATTGCAAGCAAAAAGATTCAGAAAGATAAGACTGAAATTTGCCCCTGATTTTTGCCCACAGACATCTGTTTATTGTAAAGTGGAGGCCGAGAATTTGTGCAGAGCTCTTGGGGATCTAAGCGGGCTGAGAGGCAAAAGTCAGAGGTCAGAACCCTTCAAGGAGGAGGACTCCAGTTGAGATTTCCTGAAAGGTTGCACCGTTGGAAAAACCATGAACCAAAATTAGATCTGAGCTTTCAAAAAGCACAGAGTTGACTCAAATTGATTCCCAAGAAATAAAGTAACATTTTTCTATCCCAGCAGCATGACAGAAACAAAGAGAAATTCTCTCTAGTGGAAGATAATATCATCCAGGTTCTCAAGTTATCTCCATGAATTTTCTCATGCAATGTCTTTCAACTAAACATAACCAGGCATGCAAAAAGAAAGCAATGACCATAACATCAAGAAAATATACAGACAATAGAAATGAATCCATTTTAGGTCCAGATATTGGAGTTATCAGATGCAAACTTTAAAATGACTGTAACAAGTCCAATACACGTAACAAAAAGTTGAGGAGATTCATCAGGGAACCGAAAAAAAATCAAATATATATTCTAGAACTGAAAACAATAATAAAATTAAGACCTAAATAAAAGGGCTTAAGAACAGAAATGATAGTAAATTGAAATATAGATAATTTGAAAATAGCCAGACTGAGGTACCTCAGTTCTTTATCTCTCAAAACTTAAAAAATGGAATACATAGCTTAAGAGATATATAGGACACAGTGAAAGGTCTAACCATATGTCATATTGGAGTCCCAAAAGGAAAAGAGAAAGAGAATGAAACTTAAGCAATCTAGAAAGAGCTAATGGCGGAAATCTTTTTTAAAAAGGACAAAACACTAAAACAAAGACTTAAGAAGTACTACAAACCCTACATAAGTTAATTTAAAAAAAAAAAAATGCTCGCCTATAGTATCAAAGGAATATTGCTGAAACAAAGGTAAAAAAAATAAATTAAAAGCAGCCAGAAAAAGAATAGACATATTTTCTTCAAAGGAGCAACAACAAAGCTAGGAGATCACTTCTTAATAGAAATAATGGAAGCCAGAAGACAATGACTTCAAAATGCTGAAAGAAAATAACTCCCAGGATAGGATTCCAAATCTAGTGGAATTTATTTTTCACAATGAAGAAAATGTTGCTGTCTGATCGGGGTCTTATGCCCACTGCACAGAGATTTAATTCTTTAAGCAGCAGTCAGTTGTTTCAGTAAAGAAAGAGTTTAATCATCGCAGGGCAGCCAAGCAGGACGCCAGAGGTGTTTCTCAAAGCTGCCTCTCTGAGAATGTTTAGGCTTTGGGGTTTTAAAGATAATTTGACAGGCAGGAATCTAGGGAACAGGGGCTGATTGGTTGGGGATGAAGTCATAGATGTTGAAACTGTCTTCTTGTGCAGAGTCACCGGGGTTGGACCGGTTGAGTTAGCTCCCTGGCATCAGTTACAAATCCAGGTGGGGCCGGTTGGCCCAGCAAAATTAAAAGTCTGAAAAATTTCTCTAAGAGGTTTTACTCTGGCAATTGGGGAAGTTGTCAAGTCTTGTAACTCCCTGGTGATCTGACTCCAAGCAGTAAGCCAACCTAGGGGACAATGGCTGGTTACCATGGCTGGTTACCATTTACCTCCGCTTATAGCTTTACCAAAAGATATGTGGGAGGCCAACAAAACTCTGGATTCTATCAAGGAAGTCTGTGGGATTTAAGGCTCATTGTTTGAGGGAAAATAGATTTATTAGTCTAGCGGGCAGCTTTCCTTGGGGTTTGGGACATGAAGATAATCAATTATTAGGGACTGCTCTTTATCGAAGTGACTATATGTGAGCAATCATGCAAGGCCGAAGGCAAACTTAGAAACAGAACTTGGAAACCACAGATTTCTTAACTTTTAATTCATGCCTGCAACTTCACAGAAGTCAGGTTTTTTCAGTTTTTTACCCTTGTGACCCTATATTAAGTTTATATAGGTGGTTTCAAAAAAGTTAAGACACTTTGATATAAACAAAAAATACATCTTCAATAGCAGACTGCTCTAATGTATTAACATATTCGATAATGTTGTCATGTATACAACACTGTAATCAGTAACTGAAGATTATACAGTCTTTCTTCAAGGTTTCATGAAACATTTACCAAAATTGAATGTAATCTGGGACACAAAGCAAGTTTTAACAAGTTAAGAAGATTAAGATCATACAAATATATTATTTAAAAACAATACAACTAAGTTCAAAAGCAAGAACAAAATAAGAATAAAAAACATTTTTTTCTTCTTGGAAATTAAGCAACACATTTCTATATAAACCACGCATCGAAGGCAAAAATCACAATGGAATTTAGAAAGCATTTTAAACCGAATGATAAATAAAAATATTTATATCAATACTTGTAAGACTTAGCTAATACCAAACTTAGAGAGAAAAATACAACTTTAAATGAATATTTTAGAAAAATAAAGAAAGCATAAGAATCAATGATCTAAGCATTCATCTCAAGAGGTTTCTTTGGGTTTATTTTTTTTTAAATGCGTAGTTTGTTGAGAAGTAACCAATAAGCATTTTAAAAAGTGTATATCCATACATAATTTTTAAAATTCTTAATAAACTGGAAATTGAGATGAATTTCCTTAACCCAATAAAATGCATAACACATACATATATGAGCACACACACATGCAGATCATCATATTTTATAACAGAGTTCTGAAAGCTTTCCCCTTACAATTGAGAAAATCAAGAAATCTGCTATCAAAAATCTTATTTAATGTTGTCATGAATGTCCTGGTCATTGCTGTAAGGAAAAAAAGTATAAGAATTTCAAATAAAAATATGAAGTTGATATTATTCAGAAATGGCATTGTTGTGAATAAATAAAATCTAAAAAAATTCTTCAGGCAAATTACTAGCATTATAAGTTAATTTAAAATATTTGGTAGATACAAGGTCAATATAAAAATTAATTGGGGGCAACCCCTTTGGGTCCCCTCCCACTGTGGGAGCTTTTTTGTTCTCTCAATAAATCCTGCTTAAAAATAATTAATTGGGTTGATATATACCTGCATTAAGCAATTAAAAGATAAATGCTTTAAAATGATCCTATTTATAATTGTATCAAAAATAATTTTTAAAGTTTATCAATAAATTTTTAAAAATTGCAAGGGAAATTAAAGAAGACCTGGTTAAATAGTAGAACATACCATATTAATGGATAGAAAAATCTTAATGTGTGTGTGTGTAGATTGAGACACTGAATCTAAAATTTATGGAAATACATGAGAAATAAATATTTAGAAATTACAAAACAACAAAATTGGAAGATTTAGATAACAGTATATCAAGACCTATAATTAAGCTAGTGTAATTAAGAAAATGTGATACTGACACAAACATCAACAAATAGTTCTACGGAAGAGAATACAGACTTCAGATAGAGTCACATATAGATGCCTGATGTGTTTATGGCTGAAGAGTAGAGGGGAAACGATGGTCTTTTTATAAATGGTGTTGGGTCAATTAGATATTCATATGAAAAAAAAGAAACTAGACTTTTATGTCATTCCACACGTAAAACTCAACTCTTTCTTAAAAAAAAAAAATAATAAAAAATAATAATAATAATAATGATTCTGGAAGATAATACAGAAGAACTTATCTATGAATTTGACTTAGGCAAAAATTTCTTCAGATGCAGAAAATACTACCCACAAAGAAAAAGATTTGCAAATTACATTAACATTAGAAACTGCTTTCCAACATAAGATATCAGTAAGAGTGTGACAAGGCAAATCATAGAGCAAGAAATAACATTTGCAACACATTTCACTGACACAGGATCTCTCTCTCTCTCTCTCCTCCCCTACAAATGAATAAGAAAAAGTCAGAAAACACATAAAAGATGATATCCAAATGCTCAGTAAATGTATGAAAACATCGACTTCATCATTCATCAAAAAATATAATTTGAAATTCAAAATAGACCACCATATACACATAATAATGATTGAAATAATAACGATGATAATAATAATAAAGACTGTTGTTACCACATGTAGGCTGGGGAGAAGAACAATACTGAAACTCTTGTGCACACATTGGGAGTGTGATTCGCACACCCGCTTTGTGAATGAATGAATCACTGCCATAAGCAACACCATGTACGAATCTCATAAAATTTGTACTGAGCAAAAGGAGGCAGGCACGAAAGAACTTTCTATGTGATTACACCTATATAAAGTTGACAACCCAGAGAAACCGCCTTATGCTGTACAAAGTCAAGATGTGACTACCTTCAGGAAGGAGGGAGTTTGTGCCTGGGATTGGACAGGAGAGGGATTTGGGGATGCTGACAGTCAGTGTTCTGCTTATTGATCTGGGTGGCGGTTCCAGAGAAAAGGATACTCTGTGGTGTGCAGTTTTCTAATGTACATTTATACTTCAACAAAAAAACTTCCACTCAAAAAGGCAGATTGTCAGGAAACAACCAGAGACAATTTGTGGGATAGGAGAAAATATTTCTACTCCCTACCTCTGTTAAGGGGTTCATATCCAAAATATCTAAGGAATTCAAACAACTCAGTAGCAAGAAAACAAATATCCTAATTTAAAAATGAGCAAAGGGCCTGAAAAGACATTTCTCAAAAGGACATTTCTCAAAAGAGGACATATAAATAGACGACAAGTATATTTTTAAAATGCCCTTGTGACCAGCCTGGGCAATTCGGCGAGACCTCATCTCTACAATAAATAAAAAATTAGATGGATGTGGTAGTGTGCGCCTGTAGTTCTGGCGACTTGGAAGGCTGAGGCAGAAGGATTGCCAGAGACCAGCAGGTCGACGCTGGGGTGGCCATGAGCATGCCACTGCATCCGGTCTGGGTGAAAGATTGAGACTCCAACATACACACACACACACACACAATGCCCAACATCACTAATCACCAAGGAAATACAAGTCTTAATCACAATGAGATATCACCTTACACCTGTTAGGATTGCCATTATTAAAAAAGATACAAGATAACAAGTATTGGTGAGGATATAGAGAAAAAAAACACTTGTACACTGTTGGTGGAAATGTAAATTCATGCCACCATTATGGAAAACTGCACAGAAGTTCCTCAAAAAAATAAAAATATTATTACTGTATTGTCCAGCAATACCATTTCTGGGGTAGACATTCAAACAAAATGAAATCAGTATGTTGAGGAGATATCTGTACTCTTGTGTTCATTGCAGCATTACTCACAATAGCAAAGATAAGTAATCAATACATCAGCGAATGAATGGATAAAGAAAATACGGTACACATGCACAACGGGAAATACTATTCAGCCTTAAGAAAGAAATTCTATCATTTGCAACAACATTGATGAGCTCGGGCAGTATTACAATAAATGAAATAAAGCAGGCACAGAAAAACAAATGCTATGTGAACTTACTTATATGTGAAATCTAAAAAAGTCAAACTCATGGAAGCAGAGAGTAGAATGCTTGGTTACCAGGCTGGACATTGGGGGATTGGAGAGATATTGGTCAAAGGATACAAAATTTCAGCTATCCAGG
Source organism: Tarsius wallacei (assembly GCA_963574415.1). Taxonomy (NCBI): domain Eukaryota; kingdom Metazoa; phylum Chordata; class Mammalia; order Primates; family Tarsiidae; genus Tarsius; species Tarsius wallacei. The sequence continues at coordinate 6,607 of CAUYQG010065108.1, read as the reverse complement.
AGGAATACATTCAGATCTATTATACCACATGGTGATTATATTTAATATCAATATATCATACACTGAAAATTGCTTGAGAGTGTAGATTTTAAATGTTCTCATCACAAAAGATGATAATTATGTAAAGTAATAGATATGTTAATTAGCTTGATTTAGTCATTCTACAGTGTGTATATATAATAAAACATTATCTGTACACCATAAATATATACAACTTCTATTTACCATTAAAAGTCAAAATAAAAAAATCTTTAATAAGTTCATTGTTGGGTAGAAAATGATGCTGATCGTTTGATAGGGATTGTGCTGAATTTGTAGATGCTTTGGGAAGTGTGGATGCCTTAACAATATTCATTCTTCCAATTCATGAGTATGGGATGTTTTTCCATTTGATTGTGTCATCTTTGATTTATATAAGCAGTATTTTGTATTTTGAGTTGCATAAGTCGTATTTATATAAACAGTTACATTGCAGATGTCTTTCATCTCTTTGGTTAGATATATTTCAAGGGTTTTTCTTTTCCCCTTCCAATTCTTTGTGGCTATTATAAGTGAGATTGTATTCTGGTGATTTTTTTAACACTGATTTTGTAAACTGAGACTTCACTGAAGTCACTTATCAGATCTAGAAGTTTTTTGTTTTCTTTTTTTTTTTGCTTTTGATGGAGTCTTTAGAATTTTCTAGATGTAGAATCATGTAGCCTGTGAAGAGAGATAATTCGACTTCCTTTTTCCCTATGTGGACACATCTTACTTTTTTCTCTTATCTGATTGTTCTAAGATTTCCAGTACTATACTAAGTAGAAGTGGTTAGAGTGGATATCCTTGTCTTGTTCCAGTTCTTAGGAGGAATGCTTCCAACTTTTGCCCATTCAGTATGATATTGGTTGTGAGTTTGTCATAGATGTCTGTTATTATTTTGAGGTATGTTCCTTTGATGTGTAGGTGGTTGAGGGTTTTTATCATGAAGAGATGCTGGATTTTATCAATTGTTTTTTCTGCATCTATTGAGATGATCACATGGTTCCTGTTTTTAATTCTGTTTATGTGGTGGATCAAGTTTATTGATTTGTGTATGTTGAACCAACCTTGCATCCCAGGAGTAAAGCCCACATATCATGGTGAATGATCTTTTAATGTGCTGTTGTTATTTTGTTTAGGGTTTTTACATCTATATTGATCAAGAATATTGGCCTGCAGATATCTTTCTTTGTTGTGTCTTTGTCAGATTTTAGTATCAGAATAATATTAAGCCCAAATAGCCAGAAAAATCCTAAGCAAAAGAAACAAAGCTGAAGGCATCACATTACTGAACTTCAAACGTTACTATAAGACTACAGTCATCAGAACAACATGGGATTGGTATTAAAAATAGACATATAGGCCAGTGGAACAGAACAGAGTACTCAGAAATAAGACTGCTCACTTACAACCAACTTATCTTTGACAAAGTCGACAAAAATAAGCATGGTGGAAGGACAACTATTCAATAAAAGGTGCTGGGAAAACTGGCTAATCATATGCAGAAGAATGAAGCTGGACCCCTTCCTTTCACCATCTGCAAAAAATAACTCAAGGTGGAATAAGCACTTAAATGTAAGACTTCAAATTATAAAAATCATAGAAGAAAACCTAGGAAACACCCTTCTGGGCATTGACCTAGGAAACAAATTTATGTCCAAGTCCTCAAGAGCAAATGCAGCAAAACAAAAAAATTGATAAGTAGAATATAATTAAACCAAGGAACTTCTGCACAAGAAAAGAAACTATCAACAGAGTAAACAGACAGTCTAAAGAATGGGAGAAAATATTTGCAAACTATGCATCAAATGAAAGGCTAATGTCTAGAATCTATAAGGAACTTAAATGAAATGACAAGAAAAAAGCCAGATAGCCCCATTAAAAAGTGGGCAAAAACCATGACCAGACATTTCTCAAACGATGACATACAAGCAGCCAAGAGACATATGAAAAGATGCTCAACATCACTAATCATCAGAGAAACGCAAATCACAACCACCATGAGATGCCATCTCACACTAGTCTGAATGGCTATTGTTAAAAAGTCAAAAAGCAACAGAAGTTGGTGAGGTTATAGAGAAAAGGGAACACACACACTGTTGGTGGGTAAGCTAGTTCAGTACCTGTGGAAAAATGTCTTTGGAGGTTTCTCAAAGAACTAAAAATAGATTTGCCATTTGACCCAGTAATTCCATTATGGCTAAATACCTAAAGGAAAATAAATCATTCTGCTAAAAAGATGCCTGCACTCATATATGTGTCACAGTACCATTGACAATAGCATAAACATGGAACTAACCTAGTTACTCATCAAAGGTGGATTGGCTAAAGAAAATGTGGCGCATAAACACCATGGAATACTATGCAGTCATAAAAAAGAACAAAAATGTATCATTTGCGGCAAAGATGAATGCAGCTGAAGGCCATTATTCTAAGGGAATTAATGTAGAAAGAGAAAACCAGATACCACATGTTCTTACTTATAAATGGGAGGTAAACATGGCTACACACAGACGTAAGGATCGGAACAACAGACACTGGGAACTACTAAAAAAAAAGAGGGGAGGGAGACAATGTTGTAAAACTATCTATGGGATACCATGTTCACTATTTGGGTGGAGGGTTCATAGAAGCCCGAACCTTGCCGTTATGCAACACATCCGTGTAACGAACCTGTACAATTAATTTTAAATGTTAAATTCTAAAATTCTAAAATTTAAAAAAACGTTGGGTATACCAGAAGAAAGGAAAATTACTTCATCAATGTAATCACTCCAAGTGTGAGCTATTTATGAAAATATACACAACGCCAATAAAGATACCTGATCTCAAACCAGGCAGAGTGGGGACCAAAGGGAGGCCCAAACTTTACCTGCGCGATGGCCACTTGTATACCTAATCCTGAACTGTACCTCACATCTTTAAAATAAAATAATACCGAACAAAACGACAGCAAAAAAGAAAATATACACAGGTCTTCATAGCCTATCAAGTTGGATGTTGCTTTTAAATGCCACGTTTCCTTCTAATTCATTAGGGCTATTTTTTGTATTTCATTATAGGTGACAGGAGTGTTACTCTTAAGAAGTTCAACAAGAAAACTGCTGTAGACTTTCTGCTGTTGAATCAGGAGACCAAGCATATTAAAAAAGCGATCCATTTATTCTCTAAATCGAAGTTAAAAGGTGTTTATTCTTTCTCCATCCCAAACCATCTGCCCTTGCTGTTTTGTTCCAACGATTGGCACTACCTCCATCTGGTTATTCAAGCAAGGACCCCAAGAGTTTTTTGTGATGGCTGTCTCCTTTCTTAACCTACAGCATCACTTCGTCTCATGTTCTCATACTCTCCCTTTCAAATTCACCTACATCTCTTCGTCCTATTGACCCATTCCTTAATCAGGTCACCACCACTGGCTTCAACCTGGATTCCTGCACTGTCCTTCTGCCTCCAGTCCTGCTTCTGTTATCCGCTGTCCTTTGAACCCGTGAGTGTCTGTCTTGCTCTTTAAAGTTATTTCTCTGTTGAACCTGTCCATGACCCCTCAGCCTGCAGGATGGGGTTAAAACTTCTTATATGGCTCGGAAGACTCTTTCTGATTGGACATAGGCACACATACAGGAACCACATGAACATGAAGGCAGAGATCGGTGTGATGTGTCTACAAGCCAAGGAGAACCAAAGATCGCCAGCAAACCCCCAGAAGCTAGGGGAGAGGCATGGACAGATTCCCCCTCAAGACCATGGAGGAAACCAACCCTGCTGACACCTTGATTTTGACCTTTACCCCCCAGAACTGAGATGACAACTCTCTGACTGTAAGCCACTCAGTCTGTGCTACTGTGCTACAGCAACCCTGGGGAACCAACAGAGGTGGGAAAGGATGACACTGAAAGGAACTCTGAAGAAATTACAGATTTTTCTCCTTTTTTCTTCTTCATGCACAGCTGCTATAAGCTGCATTTTGAGCCCAGGAGCATGTCAGCGCTTGCAGAGGTGGCAAAGGCAAGTCTGTCCTGAGTGTGAACAGCTGGGAGCTGGCTTGTGCTTCTCCACCTCTGGACTTTCTGGTCGACATATTGGTTTCTATCCTACTGAGAGGCATTCCTCAGACCTCTAGAAACTGGCTGTCCAGTACATCCTCTACCTCAACAGTTTTAGGCTTGCCGACGGAAACTCAGGTTGAGAAACCGGTCCGCACTTCAAGTAGACTGCAGCCAGGTGGTGGCCACATGGTAGAAACTTCAGGGCACACCAAGGGCTCAACACGTTTCTCTTGACCTTCCTGACATTCCCCGTTATCAATGGATTGCCTTTCCATTGCTAATCCACCCTCCAGTGCCTAGGAATTCCTGAGTAATTCTCACAGTGAGCATGAGGTCGAGCTCTCTCACTAGGGCCTGGCCTGCTGATCACCTCCTGCAGTTCCCTTCACATGGCACCTGGAGCTCCCCGTGGCAGTACCCCATGTCTTCTGGAGGCTCATGAACCTGCCCACTTGTTATGGCTCGCTCGCATACCAATTATTTTCTGCTTGCCCAATGACTGTGGACTAGTTCTTGCTCAGGCAACCCAGCAAACTCTTCCACCATCCTGTGGTTGCCAACACATCTTCTCCGTGGAGGTTTGCATGCAGCCTGAGGAAGGGGACCTCTCTTCCAAGTTTGCCCTTGTCTGGCTTGGGAACCGTAGAGAGACCTTGCCACATCTTACATTCACTTGCTTCTAAGAGCTTCATAATTCTTTCAACCACACGACTACTGTTTAAATCACGGTATAGTCTTGTCTCCTGATGGGACCCAGACTGACACACACAGGAGAAAGCCGGGATGACTGCATATTCATTTTCGGATGGGGAAAACTGACACTCCAAGAAATTTGGAAATCTGGATTTGATGAAATGTCACTCAGCTCTGATTGCTTCTACAACCCGAGCCTTCCCTCCAGTGCAGGACTGATTACCTTGTGCAATTTGGCCTGCATGTGAGCCCCCGGAGCGTTCTTCACTGGTGTCTGAGTATGTGAATGTTGCTTGTCAGGGAGTGGAATATTCTTTTGTTTGGTTTCATCATTAAAGTAAATAATATGCATTGATTCTTCAAGAGCATGGCTGGGTCACTGGGAGGTGGACAGTGCTCTTCAGGCCAAAAGCACACGTGAGCTGCCCTCCTCCGATGGCTTGTGCGTTCACTCCAAACATATTTAGCAAGTAACATGGTCTCCCTTCTCCCCAAGTCAGTAGCAGAAAAGAAACTTCTGAGCAAACGAAGCACTTCTTACTCCTCATAGGAACGCCCTACCATGCTTCTTGCTTTGCTCAGCACTTTGGGCTTGGGGTGATGATGAACTTCATGTGTGACTTTGTTAGGCTATAGTGCCCAGTGGTATGGCCAAGCTCTAACCTAGATGTGGCTGTGATGGAATTTTGTGGTTATGATTAGGGTCGACAATCAGTGGCCTTTCAGTAAAGCTGGTTACTGACCTTCCATAATGTGGGTGGACCTCAACTGATCAGTTGCAGGCCCTGAGGGCAAGAACTGTGGTTTCTTGGGGAAGAAGAAATTCTGCCTCCAGACCGCAACATAGAAATCCTGCCTGCATTTCCACCCTGCCAGCCTATCCTACTTGCCAGCCCCCACAATCGTGGGAGCCAGTTCCTCCAAATAAATCTCCTTATATGTCTCCTATGATTCTGTTGGCCTGGAGAGCCCTGTCACGGGAACAGTCACCACCTAGGAGACCATGACACAGATACCTCTAGTAACAAGAATGACTTAGTCATTAAAATCCTTGGGATGGATAAATCTAGGGGAACTTCCAGGTCCCTCTCTGGCGTCCGCTGATAATTTGTGGAGAATAAGAAGATGTTAGTCCAACAGAGGACAGGAGGGCCTTGGAAGTTTAGGCACTCCCTATAGGGAAATGCAACAGGCTCAGAGTAGCCATCTTGAGGGGCTCTGGGATCCCCAGGATGAAGAGATTTCAGGGCCCCTGAGGGGGAGGGTTGATGACCCCAGTGAACCTAGGGACCCAGGGTAAGGAGAAAACAAAAGCCCTCAGTGCAGTCTCTGTCATGGGACAGATGGAGGCAGGCGGCTGGCCAATAAAAACAAATCCCTGGGCACCCAAGCGGGCCCCTGAGCTACCAAAAGTGTGACTAAGCCCTGGGGCCTCTACAGGTTTAGAAGTGTCATGCCACAGTGACTTTAAAGCCGTGGAGAAATTATGTTTAACGACTTGTGCCAAACGTTTAAACCAGAGTTGGCAAACTATGGTCCACGGGCCAAATCTGGCATGCCTCTTATATTGGTACGTCCTGCAAGAATGGCTTGTACCTCGTTCAAGAGCTGGGGGAGGAAACCAAAGGGAGACTATTTTGTGACACATGAACAGTCTATGAAATTCAAATTTCAAGCCGGGCTCAGTGGCTCAGCCTGTAATCCCGCGCCTTGGGAGGCTGAGGTGAGTGGATTGCCTGAGCCCATGGGTTCGAGACCCACCTGGGCAGGCGAAACCTCATCTCTACAATAAATCAAAAAAATTAGCCGGGCGTGGTAGCGCACGCCTGTAGTTCCGGCTACTCGGA